>VZRN01005622.1:1818299-1856805 GCA_013397935.1 Dasyornis broadbenti | reverse complement strand
TTTCCCCCCCCCCCCCCCCCTTAAAACCTCTTTTTTGCTGGAGCTAATGATAACTGGTCTGTCTGCCAGGTGAATGCCTCAATGTGTTGCACTCCTCATAGAAATATATCGTCAAGAACCCACATCCATCCTTTTGGTCTGTGTGTTTAAAACCAGCCTAAAAATCCTCACATGAATATCATAGTACAATACCGCAGTACAAATGGTGTGACATGAGCAGCTATTTTCTGTGGGCAGTCATCCATGTGTCTTCAGGTTGGGTTCAGAAAGGGTGAAACCCTACCGCTCTGCTACATCTCCTCTTTCCAGGTGCACAATTTGCCAAGCTGCCCTGTGCTGAAGAGCTTCCAGCAGACAGTGGAGCGCCGATCTGTTGACTCCATGCTTTTCCTTCTGGAAGACAGTTCCAGGTGATTGCCTGTGTCCGTGCCTCTTGGCCTCAGGGGCTGTCTTACCCGGGGTGGATGTGCTACACCAGCTTACTTCAGCAGACAGAAGTCCTTTCCCATCTGCTGCATTCACCCACCAGAGCCCACTCATGAGGTTTGTGCCTCAGCCAGCTCAGTGTAGAGTGCCTTGAGTCAGTAATATGAGCTAAGAAAAAGGAGTGCACACTGAGGAGATCAAGGTGTGGGCTTGGACCCTGTTTTGTTGATCCTCATGGAGAGGGTAGTCCCTGAGGAGCAGCAGTAAGCCACTGAGGTGGGCAGTGAAGGCCTCAGTTGCCATGGGGGTTTAAGTGAACCTGTGTCAAAGGCAAAAGCAGAAGAGAAGAGGAGGTGCTTCCAGCCCAAGCCCTGAGGCTGCCCTTGCAGTTGCATAAGCACAATCCAAATTCCAGCCTGGGAAGTTTATCCCAGGGATGGCACCTGCACAGCCAGGCTAAGAAGTGCTGGTGCTAGCGGAAAAGGTGATGCCAGGTCCTGCACACCTGTAACTACTTGCAAAGAGAATCTGCTGCTACGTGCAGCTAATTACCTCCTCCACAGTTGTTAGTAAAGGCTGGCTGAGTTGCCAGCCGACCAGTCATTTTCCTTTCAGATTCTTTTGCAGCTGCCAGATTCACCAGCTCTTCTCAGGTGGTGGTCTAGGACTGTCTTGTCTTTACCAGGTATTAGAGATCTCAGGTAGTGAAAAGACTGATTTACCCCATTCCCACAACACCTAGGAGAGTTAGTCACACTCATCTTCCATTTCCATTGATCTATTCATTAAGTAGACTGAGTTTGTTTCCTCCCACCAGAATTTGTATAAAGATCATCTATTTGTTCAATAAAAGGATGAAAACTAATTTTTAAATATAACCACCACTTCCTTGAACCCTGCCTCTCCTCACCAAAGACCACAACCACCTTCAGCTGCTGTTTTGCAGCGGTCATCTTCCCTAGCTGAAACCCATGCACTCAAAAATCATGCCAGGGAAACAAAATAGCCTAGAGAACAATCAGAGTTTCTAGATCTGCATTTACATGGCCACACCTCATGAGACGGCTTGTTAACAGTACTCCCAATCTGCAATCACATTAGAGTGGTGACTACACAACAGCTGAACTAAAAACTGGCCATACTAAGTGCATTTAATATTTATTAGCTACACTCAATGCAGGTTATCAAATCATAAAAGAAAAGCAGGTTCTCCGGTTTTCATGTGTAATTTATTTGAAAGTTTTAAAACTAGTAAATTTATTTCTGCTTCTTTTCTAGAGAAGTTCTTCAGATGAATATTGGCCTCCTTTTCAATACCTTACAGAAGAACATTAAAGCAGCAGTAAATCCCTCAAATCCAGCTGAAAAGGCCAGGTACAGCACAGAACTCTTCCTCTAATCGTTATAAATTCTGACTTGATGTCAGTGTGAACAACTGGTTCAGAAAGATACTGAAATGTGTGGGATAAAGAGGAGTGCTCACCTGCTGGAAAAAGCATGAGTGCTACTGCCTATCCATGGAGGATCACAGCTGATATTCTAGGTCTGATTTTGTGTTTTCCACTTGGTTTTTTTTTCCAGAAAGCTCTACCTCTATGCTTGTCATGACTCCACTCTTATCCCTCTCCTGATAGCACTGGGCACCTTTAATCACAGGTGGCCACCTTATGCTTCAGATGTGACCCTGGAACTGTATCAGCACCGGCGCTCCAAAGAGTGGTTTGTGCGTGTGTCTTACCGTGGAGAGGTGAGATCCCGTGGGAAGTCCCTCCTACAAATCCTGGGCATTTGGTTTCACTGCAGCAAAAAAGGGCTTTGGCAGTGCACAATAGCTGTGATTCTGTCTCTTTGCCTTTGCAGGAGCAAGTGGTGAAAGGCTGCAAAGCAGGTCTCTGCCCACTCGAAGAATTTCTAGAAGTCCTTTCACAATATTCAGTCACTCCAGAGGAGTATAATAACCTGTGCTCCCAAATGAAGACGAATCAGCAAACTAAGTCATGATTAAGCTGTCTTAAATTAAAATTAGTTTATTGTCACAATCTTTGACTATTCTTCTTTATGTCCTTGCCAACCTTCTCTATTCCAAAAGTATTTTAGATGAGGGGACTTTTTCCTACCAGATACAGGGTGGCACAGTGTCACTTTACACTGTTAGCAGCAAGCTGAAAGAAGCCATGTGGCAGAATAGCTCAAGTTTACTTCTGAGGTAGCCACACCAAAGCATGGAGGGGCCAAAAACTGCAAGAGAGAGAGCACACCATTTTAAATTGCCCCATGCTTCAGGAATATGAGAGCAAACATACCTCTTCTTCATAGGCTGATACTGGGATGAAGCCCAGCTTGCTCTGTGCTACCAGACTTGAAAGCTTTGACATAGCATTGATTTTGTTTGGTAAAACTGCAGAAACCATTGTGCCTTTCCCTTTCTTTTGGCATGTTAGAGGGTTGCTCTCTGTAGACAGATGGGCCTCCAAAATTGCAGAGCATTTAGCTACCCCATTTTGAGGGCAATTTTGTGCACAGAAAACATCTCCAGAGGGACAGAAGCCTTCAAACCTCTTCCCTGTATTCCTCTAATTATGGAAATTCTGCCATGAGCATGCAGAACAACCAGAGTGGGCCAAGTACAAGAACACATATTCTTGGTGAACTCTGCTTAATGTGCTTTAAACAAGGAAGTCTGGGGAGTTGCTCTCGACTTCAGCTTTGGGCAGCAGTGATCTATTTTGCACTTGCTGAAAAATACAATACTAGCCAACAGCAGTATTTGTAGCTGAGATGAGAGTTTTTCCTCTAAGACAGTACTAAGAATCCCGATGTTGCCAAAGTCATAGAATCATAGAATGGTTTGGGTTGGAAGGGACCTTAAAGATCATATAGATCCAACACCCTGCCATGGGCAGGGATGCCATCCAATTGAGCAGGGTGCTCAAAGCTCCATCCAACCTAGCCTTGAACACTTCCAGGGATGGGGCATCCACAGCTTATCCAGGCAACCTGTGCCAGTGCCTCACCACTCTCACAGGGAAGAATTTCTTTAATCTAAATCTCTATCACTAACTGCCTATGTCAAAAGTCACTCTCCCTCTTTCTTATAAGCCCTGTTTTAGGCACTGGAAGGGGCACTAAGGTCCTCCTGGAGCCTTCTCCAGGCTGAGCAGCCCCAGCTCTTAGCCTGTCTTCGTAGCAGAAGTGCCCCAGTCGTCTGATAATCTTTGTGGCCTCCTCTGGGCTCCTTTTAACAGGTCCATGTCTTTCTTGTGCTGGGGACCCCAGAGCTGGATGCAGCACTGCAGTGGGGTATCAAAGACCAGAGGGGCAGAAGCCCCTCCCTCAACCTGCTGCCCACAGTGCTTTGGCTGCAGCTCAGGACATGGTTGGCTTTCTGGGCTGCAAGCTCACAGTGCTGGCTCATGTCCAGCTTTTTCTCCACCACAATTCCCAAGTGCTTCTCCACAGGGCTGCTCTCAGTGAGTTGCTCTCCCAGACTTGTCTCATGTCTGGGACTGCCCTGACCCAGGTGCAGCACCTTGTACTGGGATTTGTTGAACCTCATTAGGTTTTCACGGACGCACTTCTCAAAGTTTGTCCAGGTCCTTCTGTTGTGTCAGCTGCACCACTTGACTTTGTGTCCTCTGCAAACTTGCTGAGGGTGCACTTGATCTCACTATTTCATTGATAGAGATCTCCACTTTCCAATCAGTAAATAAAACTTGGGCCCTACTTTCTTTGGGATAGGCAAAGGTTAAAATAGGGGGACCATTTATTAAAATGTCTCTGCAATTTTGGTTCTGCGTTACCCCTTGTCACTTAGTGTAAAAATCACTTAATCTAAGTCTTTGACAGATATGTGATGGAGGCACTACAGCACCTTTTCCCTGAGAAAAAATGGGCTGGATTTACTTCTACTCTTTCATTAAGCCTGCCCCCACCACAATTACATATTGACACAACACACAGTGAACAGAATAATTTGAATACGAAATACATTGCTGGAGGTCTCACTGAACTACTATTAGAAGCTGTCAAAAAAGCAAACAAAACATTGTTATTTTCCATCAGGTTTTTATACGGCCTAAAACCATAATGCCATTATATAAAAATCAATGCCTACCCTTGCTTAGCAACAGTGTGTTCTGCTCTAATCAAGCTCTCTCTTGTACACAGTTTCAAATATTTGGGAAACAGGGATGAAAATATTAGGTCTATGATTACAAGTTACTTGTGAAGCATGAACTGCTTGGAAAAAGGCATCAGAAGCTTTGGTCATACAAAGGGGGAATCCACATGCCTACTCTTAAAAAATAACTAGGAATATCCCTAACAAACCTGACCAGCAACTCAGTTAAAAATTGCAACACAGCCAAGACCCAGACCACTCAGCAGCACAAGTTGCTCCAGAGCAGGTTGGATTGTTAAAGGGCACTGCTTTCACACAGTTAAAATCCTCCTGTCACTCTAGGCAGAGTAACATTTCAGTAACAGCAGACCCCTTCAGAAAAGCAGGCCAGCTTCTTGGCAGGGGCTAGGAGGAAGGCACCACTGGGAACAGGTTACTTCATTGTCTCCTACAGGGCTTCTGCAGTGCCCCCCTGCCCTGTTCTAGCCTTACCCTTCTCCTCAGTGTGGAAGTGGCTAGGCCAAGCAATGGTCCATCCCACTTCGTACTTCAGTGGTAGTTGTGGCCCACAGGATGAAGGAGGAGTTATTTCTGACCACAACCAGTGTAAATGATTTCAGAAGAGGATTGTTTGGACAGTGGAGGAGTTTTAATACCAAAGGACACAGGTAAGTGAGAGCTACTGAATTGCAAGCACAGCATGGAAGAGTTGAGGCATTTCTGAGAATGTGAAATAAAAATTCCCAGAAATCAATGATTTCCCAGTATCCTAGACAAAACAGCATCACTTTTTTTCCCTGTCTTTAAGAATTACTACCAACTGACAAAGTGAAGTACACTCTAGTATATACAGGCCTATATCAAACATGGATCATTTTCCTTTGAGAAGTATCACATAAGGGAACAAGTTTCAGCCTGCCAAGGCTGCATGAGGAAAGAATTCACCATCATGAGTGCAGAAGGACACCACCAGTGAAATTAGCCTGTCCTGCCACCTGAGTGAAAACCAGCATAGCAGAGAGCACAGCAGGCACCACGAAATTAAGCCCTGCATGTACTGTAATAGTCCCAATACTCTGTGGGGGACAAAACATGCTGCATTTCAACTTACCCTTGGGAAGATTTGGGCACCCACACCTACTCTGAGTCAGGATACATGTATTGTACCAGAAGCACCACCAGCATTCAAATCCCAGCCAGAACTGATGCAGGTGAGATCTCCACACACTGGTCTGTCTTGCAAAATGTGACCCATTAGACACCACAAGGATGTCAGGAAAACACTAAGGCTGGCTCCTTGCTGTCATCTTTGGTAGATTAGCTAGCCCATGACACAGGTACAAAGCTTGAGTTTACTTGGACGGTGCTTAAAACTGCCAGTGTACTTCACAGATGACCTGATAGCAAGTCTACTAATTTAAAACAAACAGATTTCAAATATTATAAACTTTTGATTTAGCAGGCGCATTACTTCTCATTTCAGAAGTTCACCATCTGCTGGGTTTACCTTTTAAGTCTCTCCACACTCCGGCTGCGAAGCCATCTGGGATGAGATAATTTGAACAGCAGACTGTTTCCTCCCATGTTACTAGAGAGGAAGAGCAGCCAAGCATGTATGAATAAAGTCTATTTCATTCTTTCAAACAAAGGTGGAGGAGGATGATTGGAAAGTTAAAAAAAAAAAAAAAAGGAGGGGCGGCAGGGAGAAAACTAAAAATGGCAACCCACTTTTCATCTTCAACTGTATCATAACTACCAAAGCTGAGTCACAGTTACTATTGATAAACGGGAGGGAACAGATCTGGTTTACAGATCCTCAGGTGAATCTGCAAGGCTGACAGCTAGAAAGCTTTTCCATTTGCAAAGCAAAAACGGAAGAAGTAGAATCAGAGCAAAACAAAAGTACCTATGAAACAAAGAAGTACACCTATGAGTCATTTTCATGTACGCCTACAGAGTCATTTTCACGACTGGAGCCAGCTAAGACCTTAGCAACTCTTGTCCATCCGCTGGTGTAAACCAGGCAATTTCACTGAGGTTAAGTCCATTCACGTGGACTCAGGAGAAACCACATCTTCTGCATTTTCTGTAGGAAAAAATCTCATTAAGATACCAAATGCCAGCATCATAACTTACACAGACAGAGAAGGAACTTTAATTATAATTAAAATGTATCCTCTTCCTGTTCAATGGTTTTGAAACAGTGAATTCCCTATGTTAATTTTCCTAGAATAAGTCAAAGCCACCTCAAATCCTTTGCTATTCAAAATCCCAACAGGCATGGGAGGCACTGAGAAAGACAGTTGAAAAAAAACCCAAAACCTCCGGCTTATTTCTATGTCGATCAAGAACCTTGCTTTGTTCAACACGGTAAAAACAGTCAGGAGTGATGGCAGAAGTGGCAACACTTTAAAAGGTTGCATTGTGACAATTCCTATGCAAGGTCCTCAAAAGGGAGCAGTGCAACCACTTAGAGAAGAGGTAATTCCGCTGTACAGAAATAACACTTACTTTGTCATTGTCAGCTCTAAAATCTTGACAAGCCCATGCTTCAGGCACGCTGCCTGTCTTGTCAGAGGGAAGCACCACAACAGACATCCTACACTTTGTCAAAAGAGTAATTCTCACCCAAAATCATTGTAAATTTGCATGACAGCACAAAGGTGAATTTGGAAGCAGACAACAGAAGGCTCTGAGGCTTGCGTGCCTCCAACGGTGCATGGCTTCACTCATTTTATAACACCAGCAACAAAAGTTTAGCAAACCAGCTACCAAGAGGAATTATTTTTCCACCTGTTAAGAATCAGTTAACTCTAAAAAATTCTCACACACAAGCATGTTAAAAATACTCATTTTCCACGTGAATTTTCACACTAATGGCCAGCCCTCTGAGGAAAGTACTCATTGAAATCATTTCAAGCAGCAGTAAGTGGAAGGAAGAACAGATTACACACTTCATATACAGTGCTGAGGGACCAGAGAACAGTCAGCCACAGAGCCCGCACCCTGGCCTACAGAGCCACATCTGGCTTATGCTGGTATTCTCCAGGAGCAGGGCTCAACTCCCAGGCTGTGTTTTGTCATCCAGCCTTTCACTCCTCATAGGCAAGACCATAAAACCTTCTTGCTGAAATCCTCTCAAAAGGCGAGTTTGAAAAGACAGGGGATTAGGAAGCAATCGATGAGAACTGTGGCAAAGCAAAAATTTACTCAGCAGGGTTGTCTTGATAGAAATCTGCTCACTGACAATTTCTCCCTCACCTTTGTTATTAAAGTTCATCTGTTCCCCACCATCTCAGGCTCTCAGCGCTGGCAGTCAGAGACCTGACCCAAACCAAAGTCCCCAGAGGGGGACACAATCCCAGGGCCTCAGCAGACTGACACTGCTGCTCAGGGGGAGCTCAAACCCACAAACCTTGGGAGTGCTGCAAACACTCTCCAGGAGGAAGTGACAGAGACAAGTTTCATCTGTTCCTTGACCCTCAACAAATTGAGGAAGTCTGTAACTATCGTTCCCGGGGTGTTCTGAAATAAAACCTCAATCCAAGAGGAAACAAGCTCAGTTCAGGATTAAGCTAACAGAATTGCCTCAAAAGGAGCACGCAGCTGCCTATTGACCAGACTTTTAGGAGCTGCCAAAGCTTACCCCACCTGGCCTCCAGGCTGCCTCTGATCACAAGGAAGAGCAAACAGTCATCTGGCCAGTTGTTTGATGTACACAGAAACAACTGGACTGGATAAAGAAGACAGTTAATTTTTGTAAGAAACAATATATTTTATTTTTCTGACACCACAGCCCTGGCGAGTGGTTTTGTACCAAATTTAATGGAGGTTACACAGAACGTTTTACGCTGGGGAGAAAAAAAAAAATAACCACAAAAAAAAATCCTGGATAACTTTTAGTGTCTGTTCCACTCCCACATTAATAAAATCACTTGGGGTTTCTAAGAAACGGAGAATAGGAAACAGTGAGAGAGACTACTGTAGGATGTAACAGTGTCCAAGTCCAGCCCCTTCCTAAAAGTGGGAAGAGTCCCCACGTGAGGAGAGGCTCTCCTAGATTTACTCCCCAAAATAACACAATGTATTGCAGCTGCCATAGGAGGAGACAGAAGGGGACGGAGAGAGAGAGAAGCCTATTTAATAAAGAGTGGGAGGGAGAGACAGAAGGTGCTGGACAGCACGCCATAATTTGAAAAATATGTCCTTAACTTATTATTTATTTCTTTTAAAAGATTCCCCTCACTGAACTTAAGTTCCTTTTTTGTGCTTTTCATTAATACTCTGCTCTGAGGTCGTAGTTTGGTTTTTCTATACATTGGAGTTGAAGGAAAATAGTCCGAAGTTCTGAAGATGGATTCTCCACCTAAAGTAAACAGCCTAGAATCCCATTCTCCTCTCACCCCAAAGACTAAAGTCTCTGCTAAAATCCCTTTTACAATATAGTACAGTACACAAAAAACCCCAAAAATAACCGAGAGTCCTGGGAGAAGCCAGTCCGAAGGACGTAAACATACAGAGAATGGTGCAACTTGTGACAAATGGCAATTCTCAAAATACAGCTACAGATTCTCAAAGCAGGTGCCGTCACGGGATACCCAAGTCCACAAAAATAATTTTTAAAAAATAAATCTTAAAAAAAAAACAACCTGTTAAAATGAATTTTTTTTTTTTTTTCAGGTAATTCCATACATTCGAGATTTCCCAAAGCGTCCTCTGGTCTCTTTTCACCTATTGCATGGCCAAACTGTACTCCTGAAGCTCCCAAAAAAGCCCTCAGGACTTGGAATCTCATCTTGACAAGGATCAGAACATCCAGTCTTACGGTAGCAGCTTAAAACATCATGTTCCCTGGGTTTCCAGGGCCTTGGCTAAATCCTCCCATGCCAACATCAGCAGCCATGCCTCGGGGCCTCATCTGGGGAGGAATCATGATGTTTTGTTGGGGTCCCATCATGCCCTGCATTGACATCATCATCCCAGGTGACCCTACAGGGCCCGGGTGGCTGTAGAGCCCCGCGGGGGCTCGGTCCTTGCCTGGGATCATGCCCACGGCAGCCACGGGGTTGCTCATGAGCGTGGGCTGGCCGGGCATGGCGGGCTGTGCTGGTGACATCATGCGGTGGTGCGGCCCCATCATGCCCTGTTGCAGGAAGGCCGGCGGCCTCATTGGGTTGTGACCGGGCATGGATGGAGCCGTCCCAAGAGGGATATCCGGAGTTCCCACCGGCCCGGGGCCCCCCATGCCGGGCAATGTTAGTCCCATCCTCGGGGTCTGCTCTCCTATCATCCCCTGCATGTGGGAGAAGCCAGGCCCGGGACCCTGTGGCTGCTTGCGGCCTGGCACCTCCCCACGAGGGAAATACTGTAGTGTCTGGCTAGGCTTCTCCGATGGGATAATCCTGGACAGGTCAAACTCGGGTATTCCCGTGGCTCCAGGACGGATCACCTCCTGCAGCTCTGGATCAGTGAAAACCGAAGGCATGTTGTTTCCAAGAACAGTGAAGGAGTCTGGACCGCCAGGGCCTCCAGTCTTGCAAAGTGCTGGATCTGTCGAACTTTGGGGCAGGTTGGTAGGACGCCCCAGAGGTCCTTCTCCGTGGAAGCCCATTCCCGCTGGAAAGTTGCCTTGTCCACCGCTGGGCCCGTTGTGTGGAAATGGCACCTGCTGTGGAGGGGACTGTACGGGAGGGAACCCCTGCGGGAAGCCCAGGCGTCCTTGAGGTACCATCGGAGACTCCTGGGAACCATGCCCCATCATTGGGTTGTGTGACATCAGGCCGGGTCCCACGGGGACCCCATGAGGAGGTATATTGGGTCCCATAGCATTTGGAGAGGGCATCTGGTTGTTATGGGAAAGAGGCTGGGTCATTCCCATTGGGCTAAGGGTTGGCATTGGACCCACTGGGTTTGGACCTGAAATTCGAGGATTCTGAGAATTAATGCCCATTCCTAGGGAAGAAATAAGGAACCACATTTTAGACAACAGCCAGTAATAATCAATAAAGCTATCAGAGAGCTTTCTGCAAGGTTATCAAGTCTGCACACACATTAAAAAGACAGTGCTAGTATAAAAAACATCAGCAGTGGCTCTGAAAAGTGTCATTTTAAACAGAAATTTGATATCACCTGAACAGATGCCTCCCTAAGCTTGTTACTGCCCTATCAAGCAATGACTAAAACCTGCTCTGTAAGTCAGATCTCAATCCAAACCATACCTTTACCACCTCCATGGCAGTCTGGATGACACAGGCCGTAACAAACATGTCTGTGACAGATTATCAGCATACGGACACTTGTCCACTGGGAAGTGACCGAAACTCCTTTCAAAACTCAGCAGCGATAAATCAGGTAACCCTCATAAGACTCAGAGGCAGCGATCAATGAGGTTAATGAGTTACCATCATGAACTTATTCAATTAGCCAGCTTCCCCCTGATATATTCAGCCACTCTGATCATTACAGTGTGAAACACACAGCAAAGCTACAGGCAAACTCATGAAGAATTCGTTACCAATTGCCACTCTCATGAAACATCCACTCATCCCCTTTCAACCATTAATTCAACTGGGTGGAGGGACTACAGCCTACTTTTGTATTAAATATGTACCCACAAAAACTAAGTTGTCAGGGACTAGATTTCTCGTATAAACATGCTCACCCACAAGACAGCCCAAAAGAGCAAAGTTTTTATTTTACTTTTCCTTTAACTCTTTTAGTCAGGACCAGGACAGTTTCCCTCAGTTCTGGCTGAGGTCACCTGCCATTACACATTGTCTACACGAAAGGGTGTATGTTCTCAGAAAGTTCTCTAACACTCTCTTCCATTAAAAAGGCTACCTGTAAAAGCCAGGGGGAAAAAAGGATGATTCAGCATCAGAAAAAACAAACAAACTCCCCCAAAAAACAGAGGAGCTTCTATGGCACTGCCTTAAGACAGGGGACATAGTTTCCTCTAGATAACACATTGTAGGTCTGACCTTTAATCCCCTGAGCAGCCTTGATTCACACAAACAATCCCAGTCTGCCTGATGAGAAATCTCTCCCATATGTAAGTATTTTCCATGTTAGACACTTTCTGAAGAATGCACATTTTCTGGACAGAAAAAAACAGTTGCAAGGAGAATTTCCCTCTCTACATTTCAGAGAATTGCAACTGCTTCCTCAAAAACAACCCATGGCTGCATATTCCTTAAGTTTTTTCCCCATCTCACTATCTTCATTTGATGAAGCTTCCATAAAATCACCGTCCCCGTATTGCCTGGTATGTTGTGCTTATGTTTCTTTGATTTTCTTACCTGGTACGCTGTTCATAGGTGGCAAGTTTGGGGAGCGTGCTGGAGGGGAGTCGTCATCCGAGCTGGCCACAGTTTTGATGGCATCATGATAGAGCGGTGTAGAGCTGGGCATGGCAAATTTGGACATCCTGGACATCATAATGGAGAGGGGATTCTGGGAGAGGGTTGGCTCTGGAGGCATTGTGTAAGGACTGCTAGAGGGAAGATTTCCAGGAAGAGTCACAGGAGCAGACTGGCTGACTGTGGAAGGAGGTGGACCACCTTAGGAAAAAAAAAGAAAAAGAGAGAAAGAGAGAGTTTAATTTTTCCTCCTTCTTACTGTTTTCCTTAAATCAAACTCTCTTCCCCAAGAAATCTCAAAAACTAGAATTTTTTTTTATTGCAAGACTCTACATGACTAATGCAGTCAATGACTATGAAAAGTAACCAGAAAAATAAGCCTATTGGTCAAGTTGAGTAACATCTGTTATCCTACTGGATAACACTTGTAACGAGAACTATCTTGAGCCTCTACAAATCCACATGAAGAATTACCAGTTTAGTCTGAAAATCTTACTATTCAATTTCCATACACTGAAGACAGACTTAGGTACCAGATCTAGCAACAAAAATCAAAATCTATAATCAAAAAAGACACAGGCAGCCCAAGGAAAGCTGTAGCAGATTTATGCTGAGACATGCGAGCACATTTCTGACAAGCTACAAGTACAACTCCCTGTTTACATTTCATTTCATGTTTCATATAGAGATATTAGCTGCTTATTCCAGTGAAAGAAGTATTCTCTGCTCCTGTTAGCTTAATGCCCTCCTTTGCTTTCACAAAATTAGAAGTACCTTAACTGCACTTTCAATCTCCTTTGTTCTTCACTGATGAATTTTATACCACCCAGACCAATGTGAAGGAAAGATGCTAAACCTAAGCTGTACTCTCACTGAAAATTCCCTGCACATTTCTCAGCCCCTCCCAATCAAAAAAGGAAAAGAGGATAGGGAACAGAAAAATCCTGCCATGCCAAAAGATCCATGCTTTGGAAGAGCTGCATGTAAAAGCATTCATTAAGCACCACGTAAGGCACAGACCAAAGCACTTAGGTGCCTTCCTGAGCCGCCGAGCCCACAGACACATCCAAATCCCGGTCCCCGCTGTTACCCATGGCAGCACTAGAGGGCAACGTGGGCAAAGGGCTCCTCTTTCCCAGCCAGGAAAATTTCCCGGGCGGGAAGGCCGCCCAGGGATGTGGAAGCCTGAAGTGAAGGGTGGGTGAGATTTGGGAAGGTGAGAGCAGAGGTGTGCCAGCACCTGATCCCCAATGTCCCAGGCACAGCACAGCTCAGCACACAACCAAATGCTATATACAGTGGTGGTTAGGTCACTCCAAAATGCTCAAAACCTGTACAACTGAATCACAACTTCCTGTCTGCACTGTAAACCTAGAAAGGACCAACCATTCCTGACCCATGCCTAGCTACACAGCTGATTAACTGCTCAGCATGTCTTTGCAGGAACCTTTTAAACCAAAGTGCTTTAATAACAACAACGGGATCTTCTCCGTTGAGCTACAATGACTATGAGCTATGGAAGAAGAGCTAAAGACCCCTCCAAGGAGAGATTTCTCCCATCAACCCTCCACATCTTTTCACACCTCTCAGCCCCATCCTTTTGCATTTAAGTCCCAAAGTGACCAGCCCTCAGCTCGACACATGGGAGGCATGGTGCAAACCCACAAATACAAGAGAAGCCTTCACCCTCCACTTGCATGGCCATCCACCAGACCCTTGGCACAGCCCCCCTCAAATGGGAAAAGAGCCATCCAGCTCCTGTCCTGCTGCAAGAGCCCTCCTCCCTCCCCTTGCACATCTTGGACGATCTGACATGAATCAAAGTGCCAAATCTGGCTAGTGAAGGTGGCACTCACCCGACTCCACATTCCCCATCATGGCTGGAGAAGACATGGTTAGAGACGTCTTATGGTTCGGGGGAATCCCAGGGCTCTGCAAAGGAGGCTTTGGAGATGAAGTCCATCCGGGAGAAGGTGCGGGGAGAGACGGAGACTTGAGGTGGACAGGAGAAGCAGCAGCAGACCCCAAGACAGGGGGGGACTTAATGGAGGCAGCAGCAGCTGCGGCAGTGGGGCCTGCGAGCATTCCTGCCAGCTGGGAGGGCGTCTGAGGGGACTTGAGGTTCCCCGAGGGAGACCCCATCATAGGAGACTGGACCTGGCGCATGGTGGGGGACTTCAGGGGGTTGATTCCTGGCGAATGCACCTGACCAGCTGCAGAGATATCCAAGGGCTTGCGGCCGAGGCTGCGCTGCGCAGGGGGAGCAGTGTTGAGGCTATTCGGGTTACTGGTGGGATTGAGAGGTAGTGGCGGCATGTGGCTGAGCCGGTTGTTAGTCCTTTGGTCAGGCCCGATCTGTTCTCTGAGATTCCGGAGACCGACTCCTGGGCCCTGAGACATGGGAAGGAAAGGCCTAGGACCCATGCCATACTCCTGCTGCGGGTGCTCCCCAAATGGCAGTGGCACCATTTTCTGCTGAGAGGAGAGCATCTCCGAGACGCCGGGGCGCAGCTTCATCATCTCTTCCGGCCCGACTCCTGCCTCCCTCAGCTTCTGAGGGACCAGGGGTGGGTTGGAACCCATGCTGACATTCATGCCCATGTCCCCCTTCATGCTGCCAGGGCCCATCCCAAACTCCAGTTCCCTGCTAGAAGCCATTTGCGGGGGTATTCCTTTTGGAAAGTCCCCCCTAGAGGGGCTCATCGGTCCTTCTACCGGCATGCGAGGGAAGATGGGGTTGTTCCCAGGCTCCATGTGTCTCTGTGAGGGCATCATTCTGTTGATTTCCATGCCAGGCCTGATGCCTTCCATGTTTAGACCAGGAGGGAGGCCCATCTGTTTCTCAGCCAGCTGCTGCTGATAGAGCTCTTCGGGCAGGCCCTGTGGATTGGGGAACCGCTCCCCTCGGCCAGGGCCACTGAAGACACCCTGACCAGGAGGGAAGTTTCGGCTATCTGGGATTTTTGGCACATCATCTGGCCAACTAACTCCTGAAAGCCCAGGCCGTGAGGCAGGATTCGGGACATTGGGGCCTTCCATGTCAGGGTTCATCATTCCTGCAAAACCAGGCAGGCGCATCTGGCCCCCGGGAACATTGGGATGAGGGGCCATGCCCCTGGGGGGCAGAGAGTGTGACATGTTCATGCCTTCAGGGAAGGGCTCTGGACCCCCAGGTCCCCAGCCCTCACCAGGAGCCATCTGGTAGGGAGGGGGAGGACCTCGGACCACCCCACGAGGCCCATGCTGGTGGACCATCATGTCCTGCAGGGAACACTGCTGCACAACCACCTGTTCTTGCTTCCTTCTCTTCTCCTCATAAAACTCCTGCTGCAGCTTGAGCCAGGCCACCTGCTCAGGAGTCATGTGGTCCAGGTGGTCTGGGCCTATGGCTCCTGACTGGGAGTTCATTGGTGGTGGCCCCATTTCATCTGGGGAAAAAGGCATGTCCCTGTGTCCTTGAGGGCCAAACGGAGCCCCTCCATCTGTCCGAGACCCCGACCCTTTTCCTAAACTTTGGGATTGAGCCATCATAGCCTGTATCGGCCCTTCAGGTTTCTTTTGGGGACCATCCAGCACCCCAGCATTTGGGGGTTGTCCCCCACCTTGCCCTCCCGCAAACTCCTTCTCATCAGGAAAGAGCATGCGCTGGATGTCTCTCAGGGTCTGCAACGAGCGCTCTCGATGCTCCAGCTGCTCCTGTGACAGTCCATCGGGATTCTCACCCAAACTGGATGGGTCCCCACCAGACACCTGCTGGGGAGGACCTTTGGGGTCCGCAGCAGAGCTATTGCTCCCTTGGGAAACTGGGCTAACTGCTCGATTATTGGGGGTTGAACTCTGCCCAAATCCTTCTGTCTGCAACGGGGTAGAGTTGGCAGGGCTGCCCACAGACATCACTTTGCTTTCCACACTGGGACTGTCCTGATCTATGGGACACGGGGGGCCAGTGGCTTTGGTCACCGGCACTGACACGGGTGGAGTCGGCTGCATTTTGGCATTCGGGGGCGGGTTCTGGTCCTGGGTAGCTGGAGGCTGAGGCTGCGGCAGGGGCTTGGGTTCAGTCCGAAGTGCAGTGATCTGGGGGTTCTGCAAGAGAAAGCCACACTCAGTCACTTGCTCTTCTTACAGCCATGTGACATAAGCAGCAGTGCAAACAAAATGCCCAGTCTCAACCACACCAGCCCAAAATTTGCAGGGAAGGGGCTTCATGCAGCAATTACAGAGCAGCCTCTTGGCCATGCAGAAACCTATTTTGCTTAAGGCATTACTGCAGGGACCCCTGCCTTCTGTGCATGAGCAATAGGTTTGAAATATTGCAATATTAAAGTCTTCTTCAGATGACCCAAGACATTTATTCACAGATGGTCTGAACATCAACTGTCTGTCCTCCTAAAACGTATTTCAGAGTGTATATAATCAGCCATCTCTCTGAATCACACACAGGCACATTTACCATTTCCCCTTCCCACCCCCATGCAGGTATTCCCTACCAAGGGTACAGTGTTTCGTTCCGCCTTGCTGTTTGAGATGTTCTGGATATGAAAGGACACGATGGTTTCCACCTGTCCCTTCAGCACAGCTTCTGCAGCCCTGCAAAGACAGACAGGCAGATGCACATATCCAGTTGAACCTAAGAATCAATTTTTCTTAACTGGCCTCCCTTCTATCTCTCAGCTGGCAGAAGGGAGAAAGACTTAACCACACATATTTCACTCTAGATGAGTAGCAAAAGAAAAATGCTTACATCTACAAACTAATCAGCATTCAGGGTTCATGTCTCAGTTTAAGCCATCCTGGCTGCTATTCATTGCATGGATTGCAAAGCAATACCTACCAGTATTTGCAAGAGAAAAAAAAAAATCCCCATACCTCAGAAAAGTAAACAATTACTTCTCAGAGGAAAAAAGGTGGGGACATTCTCCACTCCAGCACCTTCAGCATCTCCAAAACAAGTAACAACTTCTTGCTATTTGATGCAGAAAGTGCCCTTGATAATCCCTTAAAAGATGGGCACAAATTTAATTCCTGCTACCAGAAGACATTCAAGCATCTACCTACTTACTTGTTGGCCATCTCAGTAGAAAAAACGTAAACCACTTTGGATGGAGTCTTCTGCCCGCTTGCTGGCTCCAAAGTGGCAGTCAGACCATGAGAAGGTGTGGAAGACCTTGGGGCTGAAGCATTTGAAGGAGTCATGGAGTGTGGTGTGTGCTGAGACTCCTGGGACTTCACATGATCAGCAGAATTGCAGTCTGGAAAGGGACAAAGGGGAAAACAAGGGAATCACTATCTTGGGAGCTCTTTGGAAATCTTTTCTGGAAACTGATCAGAGCTTTTCCTCCTCTGAAATTTCCTGCTTCTTCCTCAAGCACCACTAAAAGCAAGTCTTCTATTACACCACTCATCTTTCCTCTAAAGCCATGGTGTCCTTCAAGCAACACTGGGAGAAAGCTCATCTTGTCTCTTTCCAAGGCAAGTGGCAGTTCCCAGAACTAATCTCTTTGAATTCTCCAATGACCACATAGAAAAGCAGGAAAACTACACTTTAATGTAGGAACATAGATAAATATGTCTGCCTCAAGAAAACACTCCTGCAAAACTTTCCTTTTTTTTTTTTTTTTGGCTCAACCACCTTAGCTAGGTGACCCAGCAAATGGACAACAAAGATGGACAACTGAATATGTAGCCTGTGGTTTTGCACTGCCTCACAGAGGCTATGTTGGAGGCAGGAACAAAACACAGAAATCCCAACTCTCTGGCTTGTGTTACCAGTCAGGGTGCTACAGGTTATCCATCTGTGTTGACAAAACAGACTTGCATATTGTTTAAAACCCCAATTGCAACGGAACAGTTCCTGAAAGACCAAAGGCCAGAAGGAGACCAACAGGTTGCATTTGTACTTTTAAATCCTCAGGGGGAGTTGAAGAGTTACAAAGGAACTTTCTCACCAGAGTCAGGTCTGGACTCTAACCGAGCATGAACAAGACATTTACCAATGCCAGCTATCACAACCTCTCCTCTTTGCCTGCTTCCAAGACCTTTAGACTTCACTGCCTGGAACTTACAGAACCCCAGACAAACAAATGTTTCACTAACACTTGCATAGCCATTCTCAGTCTCACAGAGGATTCAGACTGATTGTCCGCACTTGCACATGAATCTTATCAAACATACCTTTGATTTCCGGGTCATCGTTAGGAGTCCCAGCTTCCCTCTGTTCAAAGGAGTCTGCCGAAATGCTCCTCTCTCTCTTCCCCTTCCCCTTGGCACCATTTCCAGCCCCATTCTTCAGCCCCATACTCCCACCCGGGCCAGGGAGCACTTTGGGGGTGTGACCTCCACTTTTGGGGTCACAGGGAGAGGGCTGGGATTGGCTGGTGGAGCCCCCTTGTTTGCCTTGGTTGGAAAATTTGGAATCCAGCTGAGGGTTGCCAGACGGGGACATCACTGTAGGGGGGCGGACCATCACCTCCTGCTTTGATTTGGGGCTACTGGGGAGAGAACCAAAAAAAGGAAAAAGTGACAAATCACACCATGGATTTCCTTAGCCCTGTAGGAATAGATTAGAGTGAAGCAGAAACAACCACTGTCACCCTTGCAAGCTAAGACAATTGCTGACAAATAAAAAATGCCTGCAAGCTTAGAGTCATGCAGGTGCTTTTATGAACATGCCCTGAAAGGGTTATTATCCAAGATGGGATCTCATTGCTCAAGAAGGCACCAGGGCAAACCACAGACCTGCCAGATCCCAGAAACTGCTGTCACATGAGGACCCACCTCTGGCACTTCTGTCAATAAAGACAACGGTTTCTATGTGCACAGAGAAGCACTTCACACCAAGACCAGCTCAGAGTAAACAAACAAGGCACAATAAAGTTCACCTCACCATTCTCCTGGACCCCAGCTGTGCTGCAGCTCTGATCAGAGCAGACCCCAACACACCCCCTCCCTTGCACCTCCCTATCCAGTTCTACAGGGAGCACAAGGAAAATCCAGCATTACTGCAGCATTCGTCATACACTGGGGCGAGATGCCAGAGAAACACAAACCTCTGACCGTGAAAACAATTAAACCAGCTACAACCTGCCCCTGAAGAGGGAAAGAGAAGGATACCATCTCTAAGCACACTCCTGCAAAATGGTGCAGATGAAGCTTCCTCAATTTGCCAAAGGAGACTCAGAGTCTTTCATTCCTCTTCCATCCATCCAGTAAACTGTATCCTAAAAATATTTTGCTTCTCTGGGTTCTACAGAGAGTAGGCACCCCTTCCCTCCTCACCCTCCACTTGCTCCATTGCTATCGGATCTTCTGCATTGTGTTTTCCCATCATTGCTATCACTTCCCATAGGCAGCGCTTGCTAGCATCCTCACTGTGGGACTCACACAAACTCTTCCCTCCTTTGGACTGACATCTGACTCAGAAGCATTCCCTCTGAAATACTGTTAAGCTCTAGATTACCTCTAGGAGTAAATAATCAAACTCAAGAATGCTGTCAATCAGAACCATCCTATGTCCCTGGACACTGCTCTACTTCCATATTCTTCCCCTTTCAAATTAGTGGAGAGGAAATGCTGACCTGCTGCACTGGCAGGTGACTCATGCAGAGGATCTCAGTGCTCAGCTGATCAGTTCTCCAGGCTGTTCAAGCCAGTAATATGGAGAAAGCATTTTGTGTGAAAGTACAGACAGAGAGACCTTCTGCTGCCCAGCTACCCCTCGGGAAATAGATAATTAGAAGAGGAGGAAGGGGAGAAAAAAACCAAGGTAGAAACAGCATGTTTACTCTCCTACAGACTATCCCGGCACTTGGTGGAAGGGAGGAGGGCACAAGGAATGGAGAATCCACACCTCGTGGGTTTACAGCCTTCAGCTCATCCTGAGCCTTGCAAACATGGGCACCATCAGCACTGTGCAGCCACCACTCAGGTATTCAGCAGGTCTGATTGGGAGCACAGAGAGAGACCAGGAAGCCACACTGCACCAGTCCTTGGGCTAATCCGGCAGCAGAGCAGGGATGGCAACGTGCAACATGCACCAAGCCAGAGCAGCTGACTGCATGCTCTTCTCCTTACCTCTGTGTGTTGCCTGACGGGGAGTTCCTCACTTTGGGGTTACTGGAATGCATTGACAGAAATCCTGAGCTCACAGTCTCACACACACGCAGATGGGCTCTCGTCAAGTTCCTCTGGGGAGCGTGCCGCCAGAGGCAGCGTCGAAGCACTTTCTACCACCCGCTTCTCTCAGGGCTGGCTGCCTGCTTGCCTTTTTTCTCTTTGCTCCTCGCTGCTTTTGCACTGGGCACTTCCCTCCTGCAGCTCCAGCATTCTCTAGACGCGTGCTTCCTGCTGCCCAGGGGAAGTCTCGCATCTCCAGGGCACACTGCAAACCACCCCACAAGGAGAGAACAGAAAACCAGTGAGGAACTTCCCAAGTAGATGTGTCTGGTGTGAAGCAATACATGGCAATTCTTCCCCCATTCCTGAGACACAGGAGAAGCGCTTCCAGACAGATATGTATTTCAGACCAAAGGCAGCCTTGGTTCAGTTTACAGGCAGTGAGGCCATCTTCCCTTTGTCCAAAGCAAATCAATCTGGAGTCAATAAAACAGGGAAGCATTTTGTATCTGAACACTTTGATTACACATCCATGCTCAACTTAAAGACACCTCACAGCAAGTCAGTAGAAAGCCAAAATTACAAATCCCCAACATGACTTAGCTATCCAGAATTCCCCTGTGAATGGCTGTAATCTGATACTTCTTAAGAACATAAACTCTGTTTAAATCTTTTGTCTCCTTGGTCCAATATACCTAGACATATGTTCAATGATGTGTGCTAAGGGTTACACAAAAGGAGAAAAATAAAATAAAATGCCTTCCTGACCACCTGTAAGCTACCAGCTATGTGTGATTACTCTGAAAACACCAAAGGTTAGTCAGTCATCATATCTATTAGAAAGGCCAAAAAAGCACTGGAGTAGTACCCATCTAAATTTGCTCAGCAACCCTCTAAAGACTATTGAGGCTTTAAAAAAAAAAAAAAAAAAAAAAAAAGCACAAAAAAGGCAGCACCTTTTCAGCTTCTTTCTAAGAAAGAATATGCATGACGCAGGCAATAAGGCACATAAAGCTGTTTCTGGAGGTGGAAACTATTGAACATTACTGTTTACATGCTTTGGGCTAAATTATTTTGGAACAAATTTCTGTCTTGTTTTATGTTTCAACAAAATCTCTCCTGTTCATCTCACCTACTCAGATGCAAATCTACTTAATTTAGAATCTAACCAAGATTTATTGTTAATGTATTAAGCATTGCTAGTTAAATATTATTCAAATGTAAATATTCCCGATATTCCTTCTAAGCACCAATAAGTCGTTTCTCCCTATGTATACCAAATGAAACAAAGTAAATCTTACTAGAATGGGAGTGTCTTGAATTTTATGAAAAAACTACTGTTCAAACTGCATTTCAAAACAAAAAATTGGCTTGTTTATGTGCTGCCAGCAGAGGATGAAGGAACACCACCTCTGACCAAGCAGAGTTATCAGCAACGTGTAGTATGGAGCACCACGGTTTTCCAGTTCCCCAAATTAGTACAATTGTGAGGTTGTGCTGTTACACATTTTAGTGAGTCTACTTTAACATGAGAGTGATCCACTGCAGCAGTTGCATGAAGCTCTGCATCATCTCAAAAAATTTTCCTCTGTACCACATGCCTCCTTCATGAGCCAGAGAAATCCTCCTACTCCCTATTCTCACCTCCACTGTGCTACACAAACCTATTAATGTGGGGAATGTTTCTGCAACAAATGTCTCATTTTAAAAGCCCCTTATCAGGCATAATCAGATGAACTCTCTTCTGAGCCACACACTCCAGAGGACCTACATGCCTCTCTGGGGGTATTAGCTGGTTATCCCACTGATTTCGGGAACAATGTTGGAGTTACCCTATCTCTATTGTTAGGACTATCATGTTGCAATTGGAGCTGGTGCTATACAAATACATTAAAGAGGAGAGAAAACCTTTTCACACATATCTAAATTGTATCATCTCTGCATGCAAATTTGGCTCCTATGTCTGTTTTCTTCAACAGAATTGTAACATTATCAACAGTACCCAAGTCTGCTTTTCAAGAGATTGATACATCTGTAAAAGTCAATCGAACTCTGTGAAAATTCAGCATCCTCACTTAAGGTGAAGATGTGACTCAAAACACAGTGAATTCCAGGTTAAAAAAAAAAAAGTTTAAAAAGGAGTAAAAGCATTAAAGTGAGCAGAGCTTGATGTTAACAGCAGGACATAGATGCCTGCATGATGAACTTAAGTATTCTAGCTGCTTCATCCTCTGCTTTTCCATTTGGATATTTATGCATTATGTTAGCTTTTATTACAAGATGAGAATTGTCTCAGAGTCCCAGTTTTGCACAGTGCAATGAGAAAACATGAAGAGAATAATCACAATCACACTACACTGGCTACACAGAATTCCTGACATCACCAACCTTTCAAGTACTTCACCCAGGATGGGACAGGAACTCTTCCATTTTTTAACCCTGCTTTTTCATTATTCTATATACATGTATATTCCATATATTAGAACTGATGCACTTGCAAGGGAACTGTGCTTTCCAATCTCAGTTTAAATTTATTCTTACCAGAGAGAGCGCTAAAGGACACATCAAATATATTCATTGGTGGAACAACAGCAACTCAACTTCCTCGGCTTCTTTTTTCTGCACACGGGGAATGTACCATCTTTTATAATGTGAAATGGAATGTCTCATGATTTTTCTCAATACACTTCTAACATATATATGCCTGGGAATCTAGGGTTCAATAATGGAAAAGCTCTAGAGAAATATATTTTTGCAGCTGGCATCTGCCTGCCATAGCAAAGCCGATATCATTGCTTTAAAATTAGAGGTAGGGTCATTGACAGTGAATGGTCAAACCACTTTTCAAGACATTTCAGCAAGCTACATCCAAGACTGTATTTTCAGGATGGCTTTAAGGTATGCCAGGCAAAGGTTGCAGGGAAAAAGGATGGTTCAGTTGACTACTCATTCTCACCACCTCTCCTGACCACATCAGGTAAAGATCTGAATGGGAACTAACCCAAGGGAAGCAACAGAAATTCCTATTCAGCTGGATTTGCCCCCTGATCTGGTTGATCATGTAACTACATCAGTGCCATTGCAAGCTCAAAAGAGGAGGTGAGAACAGGTGAAAATGTAGCCCCACCCCACTTGGTTGCAGCCTACAATTTGGATGGCTTAAAATTACTTTAAACTTCAGCTGCAGAGATAAAAAAGACAGATCTGCACTGGTGGAGATATCATAGGTCCTTGCCTTTCCAGCAAGTAGCTTACCAAGACCCCTGGTGTCACGACACTGCCGTACTCATCGTGGAGGCCGTGAGTCGGAAACCACTTGTCTCACAAAAAACAGTCACCTGGAAAACGAAGCGAGAGGAAAAGTTTCATCAACAAGGACTCACAGCAAGCTGTGCACCCCTTTCATGCATCCCACCACAGAAGCAGAAAAATCAAAACTTGCTCTGAACCGCCAATAAGGGGGAAGCCTCTCCTCAGCCTGGAAAGATTTATCAGTACCCAAAAAGCCACCATCAGACTGGAAGACTCTGAAGATCCATGCTGCCCATAGAGGGGAAATAGGGCAGACCTGCTTTAGCACTATGTTTCAGCCAGCTGGGTTCCCATGAGCTCATCTGTGCTTAGAGAAGCTGGCACAAAGCTTGGACATGTTACCTTCCCTTCTCTGCACCCATCTCTCTTCAAAGGCTCACCTTCTCCTCACAATGTGCCCAGCAACTCTTGCCAAACCCTTGTGCTTTGTATAGGCAACCTCCTCCACAGCCAGACAATGTATAAATAAAAACATCAAGTATCAGGTAAAGCCAGGTAATCACAGTTAGGGGAAAACCAGGCAGGTTTTAGAAGGAGAAAGCACTGTTTACAGTTCTGGCAGCTCCTACTTCACATCACTGCGTACCCTACAAGACGAAGGGAATCCAAAGCAAGTTTAAGTGCCTGAAAGTTTGGCAATACAAGGAAACAGAGGCTCTGAGGAATGGCTTACTGGTAAATTTGGGGTCAGGTAAAAAAGAGCAGTGACTTGCTACCTTCTCCCTCACCCACTGTGAAAACTGTAGAGGCTGCAAGAACAGTGTGACTCCAGACAACACTCACACTGTCAGGGCCAGCGTGGTCTCTCAGAGCACTCTCAGCTATTTACACAGCATGGACAGCCTTGCAGTTAAAGTACAACTGCAAACTGAAATCACTACTGAAGTTTTCCTGTGTAATCCCTATGCATTCTGCTGATCAGATCTCCCAGCAGAAACACAGGAGCTGGAGCCTCAATTAGTTACACATTGTGAAAGCCTGTGCATGTTCTCTTCCCTACAACATTCTCCAACTATTATCTACTGCAGCTTCACCTTCATAATGTAGCAATGTGCTGCCATGTAATCCACTTCACAAAACCAAACTACAAAGCTAGTCCCAAACAATGCAGCTACATTCTCCACCCAGTCCAGCCAAATCAAACAATGAAATCATCAACGTGATAGACCATCCTTATCTAGCCAAGTCACACCTGCAGACAGAAGCTGAAACAAATACCTATCGCAACAAGCTGCTTCATCCAGTAAAACTTACCACAGAAGTACAAACATCCCAGAATCCAATTACCCAGTTATATCTCCTCTCCCCTTTCCCCCACCCCACCCAATGAAACAACACAGGCTAAGCCATGCCAGTGCCAATACTGACACAACTCTACCAAAGCAGGGACAGAAATCACCTTTTCCCTTGAAGAGGAAAATGTGTGAATACCAGTACACATCAGGATGGAGAGAATCTATCCCAAACACTGGTCAGAGCTCTATTGCTTGAAATATTCAATCCCAACTTGGCAAAGCACCAAAGAGGGGCAGCCTTGCAGACCATAGCTCAGGACTGCAAGAGGGGTACCATCCATTTTCTATGCAACCCAGATAGTTACTGCAGTGTAATTCCATTCCCTAGGGTCCCATCTCTGCTGCTCACCTGCACGGTCTTAGTCCACAATCAGCACAAGACAGTTTGCTTCACAGTGAATTTAAGAGCAAAAGGCTGAGAGCTTCTACACAAGCAGCGACCACAGTGTAACTAACAAGATGCAAATGCACAACATCTTGGTTTGCCTTTTGGTTAAGTATTTGAACCACCCCTGTACGAACCAGTCACCATACTGCTGTACTGCAAACAGTAGGTTGCAAAAAAAAAAAAAAAATCCAAATTAGCTAAGTCCTACTTTATGGCCTTAAACTGCAAAAGCTTGGTAGTGACAAGTGGTCAAGTACTTGAGGGTATACAGCATAATGGCTATTGCAGCAGAAACAGCTGCAGATATCACTGATTCACTTCAGTCTTTTCTCCCTCTTTGAGAAGGAGAATGTGGAGAGATGAAATAAAGGCATACCAAGTAGATAAAAGTATCAGATTTGTGGCCTGACTGTGACATGCAGCATTAAAGGCAAGAAACCTTTCACTGCATACAAGAAAGAGCACACTGCTATTTTCCCCGTGGCCTTTCTGAGACTGTCAGTCTGTGCTGGACTGAGGGTGGTGAGAGCTCAAAATCAGCATGGAAAAAGAAAAAAGGCTGGAGACCTGCTGCTGCAGGAAACAAATGAAAACTTTGAATGCAAGCTGAGCCTGCACCCTGAATTGTATCTGTGACACTGAAGTGAGTAAGGAAGGAGAGAGTGGAATAAGAGACTGCTCAGGGAAGAACAGAAGCTTTAGGAAGAACCAAGAACAGCAGCAGCGGGAGGTATTTGAGCAACCACTGACCCTGACAGCCACCAGGAAGCAAACTTCTACAAGTGCATCCACCAGTGGATTCCCTGTGTGACCTGTGAGGTGGGGCAAGGTAATGAATCAGCCAACGCGCTCCTTCAGCACAATTCTACTGGGAAGGGCACCTCAATTCCTCCGACCCTCATTCAACCACATGAGAGGGAGAACAGCTGCACTGGCAAAAGGTGACTTCACTACACCCAAGAGCTACCACTGGTTTTCATCACATGCTGCACTTACCAGTTTTGTTGAGCATTTGCTTATTTTACACACTTGCAGCTGAGCTGCATGCTGCTGTTTAATAGAGTACTTGATTACACACCTCATTGATAAAGAGAGCAACTGGGAAACAAGGAGGACACAGGAAGTGTTATTCAATGCTTTTATTGAGCTGTCAGACTTCCTTAAGATCATGTAAAAGCAAATAGATAAAATGGCATGAGTATTCTACACCCAACACATACCTATGACACTTGAGGATATAGGGACACAGGACACCCTTTAATTCCTTGAACCAGTCCAAATTTCTATATAGAGCTCCCTACCAAGGGCTATTAAATACATCTTTAAATCTACTTCTATGTCCTAGCAAAAGCTGTCCTCCTCATCCTTTCCCAGCAATGGATAAAGCAAATGCTTGTAACACAATTAGGACTGAACCCAACGGTATTCAAACAGGTCTGTCAAAAATGCAACCTTGCCTTCTGCACACCAACTCTGTGCTGGACCCAGGAAAGTAACTGCAACCAGCCTAAGCCTATCCAACTCGATCCCTTCCAGCCATTGCTAGCACTTGTGATACAGCTGAAAATTTACCCTAGGTAAGATATGAATAATTTTCAGAAGACAACTTTCCTGTTTAATCTCACCAGGTGTCCATGTTCTCACTGGCTCTAGCACAAAGGAGGCAGCACTGACTGATGGCAAAGGCATGGATAGACTTACGCTTGTTGAAATACACTTGGTGCCCATCTTCTGCCAGGTTCCTCTGCCCTTTTTCTTAAACAAGGGCAGAAATACCTCAGGTACCTAAGGACAGGTAACTTGGAATACCTAAGGATAGGTAGAGATAACTTGTTCATCTAAGCTGATTAGACAGCAACTCACTGCCAGTCATTAGTTTCTAGATGATCCTAACTTTTCCTGAAACAGTACGGACTTTCCTATATTTATGTCTTGACAATAAAAAATGATGGTATACAAAGCCCTCACAGTCTTCCAAAGCATTCCACCTTACCCACATCAGAGAAATCACTGCTACTCCAAAGTCTGCACAGCACTAACTCTCTGCTCACAGTTCTATACCAGAAATTACTCTCAATAAGCAGAATCAAGAACTTGTCACAAAATAAGTTTAGCTGGCATGAATGTGGGGGCTACACGATCTCCATCAGGCAGCATTGCAACCTCCATAGGGAAAATACCTTCTCCTGTACCTGTGGTGTCTAAGTACCTCTCTAAATGAGTAGGTTATTGCCCACAACTGCCTCCAGCCCCGATGTACAGAGAAAGGGGCTGAGAAAAGACAGACTGATTTAAAATTAGCACCTTGAAGACCTACAGACATGGAAAGGACATGCAAGATTCTATGCCATTAGATGGAGAGAAGTTCCTCTGAGTTGCTTAATGTAATATCAGAATTTAGGACCACAGGATAAGCCTCCCAGAAACTGTAAGAATATACTGAATCAGGCCCGTGCAGATGCAGTACAGTGTGGTCATACATTGCAGCTCTGCTGTGCCTCCCTGTGCCTGCCCATCCACATCTCTCAAATAAGACAGTACAGACACCCTTCCTCCCACGCTTCCCCTCAACCCCTATCACCACACATATGTACCTTTCCCAAAGAGCAAATTTCTCCTGAAGTCTATGCAAAACAACAAAGGCCACAGAAAATCCAGCCTTTTGCTCTACATCCTTAAAATGTGCAGTGAAGACAATCACTGATAAAGTACAGCACAAACCCAAAGGCTGAAAGAATGAAATGTCTTATGAGTTTCTAATGTCACTATTCTGTTTTCTGATCAAATGGTATCTCTAGAAACTATTCTCTTCCTTCCAACAAGTACATGGATAACCAACAGTAGCCATGATACAAAGGCTGTATAAGTAATCTGTCTTTTCAGGTACTAAAAAAAAATCATTCTAAAATAGTCTTTTGCAACAGACACATTGCCCGCTACTCTCACAGACATCACTTTTAAGAGTTGTGAATAACACTAACATTTCTTGTCAAACAGACAACTACATGTCCACTAAATGTTATTTTCAGTGTATCTAACAACACTTCAGTGCATTATTAATCCAGTGGGGATGAATGGCTGTCCTAGACAGCTTCGGACTCTATACAACTCCTTTCCCAAAGTAATAGAGGAGACAGACACTTATGGATGCTGATGATCAGTTTCAAGGTGTACACAGACAAACACAGAGAGCCTTTCAATTTCCCAGCTGCTATTATGTAAAAAACACTTGAACTACTTGGTTCACTTGGGACTGGAACAAGCTCTTGGCAGATTCTGACACAGTTCCAGAAATCAGTCTGGGGAAAAAGCCAAAAGAAAAATTTTTTTTAAAAACCCTCAAAGCCTAAGCTACAACTATCTGCTGCTGTACAGGAACATTATGAACACTTCCCCTCAGTGTTCTTGCCATTTCAGCTTCACCAGCAGCAGCGGTACTGCCAGGTGTGGGTCAGCCAGGCCGTTGCTGGGGCATCAGGGACACCATCCTGCTCCCTGTCACGACATTGCGCTGACCTCAGCTCAGCCCCAGCACACTCCAGCGCAGCTGCCAACATCACTTCAGTTCCACCTCTGTTAGCAATGCTGGGAGCAGTCTATGTACTTTACAAGTGGAGTTTGGAGCACCTTAACGTGGAGTGTCGCTTACCTACCTGAGCAGCAGCCCAGCTGCCCTGGAGTTCCAGCTATTGTTAACACCAATAAAGATCAAAATCTCAAGCAATAAGGGATTTTTCAAGAAATGTTTTAACAGCATTTCACTAATATATGATAGGCTTCTGCAGCTTTCCATGTCATGTTAGCAGTTAATAGCCTCAGCATCAGTCAGCATTGCATGCAGGAGTCCAGCGGATAATCAGAGTTTTCCATGGGCTGCTTTCATAGTTTTGGCTTCTGTCAAAACTTCATTTACTTTTCAGGAGTTATGAGAAGTCACAGGCAATCTCTTTCCCCTTACTTCTCTGGGTTTATTTTTTCAAAAATTTAAATAGGGACATCAGCATGAACAACCATGGGTGAAAAACACGTATAACAAACTTGCAACAGCCCATTCTCTAGAAACCAATCTAGAAGGGGCTGGAGGTAAAATATGCTGAAATACTGGATGGGGAGAGAGGACCAAGCAGACAGCAGTTTGTTCTTTAACAAGTATTAACACCACACTGCTTAAACAAAAGGCTTGGGAGAAACAAGTCACCTCTCAATTCGGCACGGAAAAAAACCCAAGTGCTTTTTCCTTCCCTTTCGGCATCCCTTCAACAGGCTTCCAGAATGAAAGATAAGAAGCAATCCTCAGGCGTAGCTCCTTGGGCTGCAATCTTGTCAGTTTTCATAAGCTAAGTGGGGCTGGGATGGGTCAGTACAGGACAGAGCTCCTCTGAGGAAAAGCCAGTGCTACAGCAAGCAGTAATTCCCCACTCTGCTGAAAGTGGACATGACACACGATGCCAATCGGAATTGCTGGGGGCAATCCATACACCTTCCTTCATATTAACCTTCACCTTTACAGCTCTCTGGTCTCTCTCATCCCAAAGGAGCACTTTTCCAAGGCTCCCCTGAGCATCACTAACTTCCAGCAGTGCCTGCCAGTCCAGTTTTCGTTCAGGATTGTCACCACCAGCCATCCCTCTGCTCTGCTCCTTTACACGAGCCCTCCTGCTGTTCTCAAGCACCTGGGGAGCTCAGCACCACAAAACTGGCATTCCCACGGGAGCAGAGCTGAAGAGTTACTACATCCCCTCCAGCTTACTGCTGGGTAAGACGTGTGGCAGGGTGTGCTTGTTCCTGGTTCACTGAACCTCTCAATTCTTTTAGACCCACATTAGGCATGTGAGATGCAGCACAACCCTCAGTGACACAGTGCAGTGATTCCATACCGGCTTCCCAGTCGTTAAATGCAGGATCCTCCATACAGCAATACTCTTCTAAGGAGTAAGGCACTTCAAAGAACTCCAGCAAGCAAAAACTGCATGTACACAGTACTCCACGATGCTACATGATTATATCAAAGCTGCTGGGATGAAAAACTGACATTTGATAAATAACATGAGGTCACCTCAAATATCTCAGAACACTGCATGTAAAAATGTTATTTTGACAAGAAATTAAGCAATTGTATAATCAGGTCTATTATCGAATCTACTGCTTTGACACAATCTTATAAAAGTACGAGGAGCATGCAATTCCAATTGCTGAGGGATCCTCCCTCACTCAACACAAGATGTAGGCATTTAATATTCCTCTAGTTAGCCACGCATGTACAGCACAGCCTAACGCACTTCAAAGTATTTACTGTGCTGTATAAACAGAGCGCTATTTTCAAAGCCTCATAACTGTCAAATCAAAGCTGGCTTTCACTAGAGCATTCAGAAGCATTTCTGCTGGATGGTGGCTATTTGCCTGACAGTTTCAACCTTCTATCCCCAACCACAAGAAGGTTGGTTTTTTTTTAATATATATACATATATATATATAATTATTATTTTGAAGAGACAGAAGAAAGTGTTTTCTTGCTAACAAGCTGTCAAATCATTTTGACCTGAAGTTCTTTACTCCTTTCTCATACATACATATAAAATGTGGAGGGAAACTTCCATTCCACTAGCAGAAGTCCTGAAAATAGTTTCTCCATACACAGGGCTGCCTCAACTGTCCATTGTACCAGCTCTCCCTGTTGAGGCGGTGCCTGCTCACCTCAACAGGCTACAGCTTGGTTTTATATTACACTGCAAATACATTTCTAATCAATCCTCAAACAAATCCAGATTGGTACATAGATACAACACTGCCATTTCATAGGCAGTGGAACAGTGATATCAAGACACCTGAAGAAGTCAATTTAGCAAAATGCAGAAAGCAGAGCTCTGAGCAACCTGAAAAATGGTCTGCACTGCTTGATCTTACCAGTGTTTTTATCAGTGAACCACTGAATCAGAATTTTTGTTCAGGTCTTCACAACTCTATACTCAGTGCAAAGGTGGCAAAGATAGCTTGACACAACATATACAGGCAGACTCACAGACTTAAAGCAATTTGTAGAGCGTAAGTAACATGGTCGAGTAGATAAATCACAGGCACGTTAAGAGCCAAGCTCTGTTCTCAAGTTCACCACCAAATCCAGGAGACTCTGGTTTTAAAAGACCCCATGGGCCCCAGCCACCCCACTGATAGGTAAAACAGATATCTGCACCCTTTGTTCAGAAGGCAGAGAGGACAACCACAGGCACATGGAGACCATCCCGTGACAAGATGGGTCAGTGATTTAAAGCTCTCTTGCTTTGCTACTCAGCAGACAGAGCCCCACCAGAAAGCTAAGGAGGAAAAATACAGTGGCACTGCTTTCTTAAGAGGCCAAACAGCCATGAAAACAAGACACCCAGCTCAGAGTAATTGCTAATGCTAGGAGTTGAACAGGCAGCTGTGTGGCTATTTGTGCCTGAACAACAACTGCTCTGAACTCAATACAGAAAACAGCAAGTTCTCCCTCAATTCCATATGCAGCTAAATTATTGTGTATATCATCCACTCTTTATGCCATCGACTGTACCACTAAGGAGCACTTAAAACTAGCATTGTTTTCAAGACTACGGCACCCAATTTTCAGTGAAATCTCAGAGGACATTGCTCCATCTTTTTTTTTGTTGAAAGAAATCATGTCAGTGGTAAAACAGACTTTCCTTTTTCCTTTCTTCAAAAGGTTTTCACTGATTCTGCCTAGGTTTTAAAAAACAAACAGGCCAACCACCTTGCAGTTCCACTGTTCATTTCCCTTGCCTATTCCACAAGCATTTTCTCAGAGGTCAAACAAGGAAAATCTCACTTCTGCTTTTAAGTCTGTCTGAAAAAAGGGATCTCTCTAAAGAGATAACATTCATTCTTCAGATATAGTTAACTGCAATTTCATAACGGTATTTAAAATAAATTCAATGAGTATTGTCAAAGTAGATCAAAACCAGAGCATTCAGATTCAACTCTTCAGCAGAGTAGGTAAGAACAACCCACAGAAGTAGGAATAAAGAAAATGTAAATAGTTGTGAAGCAGCAGTTTGCTTCACGATAGCCACAGTTTAGTAATTCAGACCAGATTTCAGGATGGTTCACCCGAATCCAACTAGAAGCCTATGGCACATCTCACACACTGGTTCTCAATCAAGTTTCCAGAGTGTGAGAACCCTGCAGCAAACCCAGGCACAACAGGCTATTCCATCCCTCCCTTTCCCAATATAGAAGCACAACTGCTAGAGCAGAATAAAAAAGATTTAGACCATAGGCTTAATACCTCTTCCAAAATTTCTACTGTTGCTGATTACGATAATTGAATATTCTTCATATTCTTAAAGACATCTGATGCTTTTTAACTCTTGATGAATTCTTGCTCCTCAGCAAGATTCTCACAGCATGAGTTTCACTGCTTAATTGCAACCACACTAAACTGTCTATCGTCTATTTACAGTACATGTTCTGTATCATCAGAAAGTCTTGAAGCAGCAGAAACTCTTCCATAGCTAAACCACCACACTCTTCTGTTGGCCCTGCTTAAAGCTTCTTAAAGCAGGTTTCTCTTCTGATACTTTGCATATATGTTCAGAGATGATTTTTGGCAAAAAGAACAAGGTAAGCTGGAGGAACTGTTCTCAGGCAAGGGAAGCTGTAACAAACAGGTGAAAAAATCATTTAGCAGGTTTAGTGGACTCTTAGGGATGTAGTTAGATGAGCATTCCTTTTGGCAGCAATGCCAGCTTAAAGAACTGCTGCTACCAATATTTACTTCCATCCCTGCACCACATTGTCTGATGTGCCCGTGGCCAAACAGTGAACCAGTTTGGCAAACTGATGCAGGCTAAGTATCATCATTTCTTTGCCAGGCTACTTCTAATCCAGATCAGCTCCCTGATCCGTTCCAGCATCCAGCTGCTCCAACAGCAGCACCAGCACACACAGCGGGGTGGTGCAGAGTCAAAACAGATGAGCACCAAGGACTCCTCAAAATCCAGCTCTAGCACTGAAGGAAGTGCTCACAGGAATAGGAACAGAAGGCAGCTGGGCCCAAAGGTAAGGGTGCAGTCACAAAGTACACCCCTGCTTCTTCAGAAATATAAATTAAAAGTCAACACTGGAACAGTTCCCTTGGATTCAGCACATTAAAATGTCACCTATTGTTGCTAACCAGTGTTTGTGAGCCTGCATGGTCTTAAAGGCAACCCTTCAGAAATTTCCCAACAGATCGATTTTTTTTTTGTTCAAGTTCAAGATTATCTGGACTTCCTAAATACGAATAAAGCTCCTGTTCTTCTGGACTTGTATAGTCCCTACTACAAAGGAGGTCAAGCTCCAAAACAATTGAACATTTAAAACAGTAAAAAAAAAAAAAACTAACAGACAAGTAAGGGTATGTAGGGGAAAGTTCTTTTAAATTCAATAGGCAGAGCAGTGCTTGAACAAAAACTCAGCAATGAAATCTCCTTCCATTCACAAATTGCTCTGAAAACCTGAGTTAACACCTTTATTTTGCCAGCAGGAAGACTACAGGGACTCCAGCAGAGCTTGTAAGCAGGAAATCCAAGCCCACAGCAAGACTTGCTGGGTTAAAGGACTTCATATCTATGTAAACAGACCACAGACCTTAGCGAGGCACAGAGATTTTTGTGAAGTCCAAGGCCACACAAACCAGTTAGAAGGATTTTATGAAGGCTGCCTGCATTGCTGTGAAGGAATTCTGACAGACTTCTACAAAGCAGAAGAGATGAAGCCCTGCAAGGTAGCACAGCTCACATTTAAGATAGGAATTAGTCTGAATACTCACTTGAGTGTAATTGCTTCACAGAATAAAGCTGTTGTTGTGGTTTGGGGTTTAGGTTTTTTCCTATTGAATTTATAGAAGACCAGCAAAATTTCTAAGGAACAGGCACGGTTTGTAAGTCAAGAGAATTGACACAGCATGTCAAGAACTCAGAGGAAAAAACAACATCTAGAAAGAAACATGTAGAAATAGGTATGGGAAGTCAGTGTGCTACAGAGTAGCAAGCCTTTGAATAGCTGGGAAATATGGATCAAAGGTACTCCATTCTTATCCACATCAAACATATAAACTGCTCAGAAAAGCTGTAGTATATGAATATTTTAGCCTTGTGGCTTATAGTTGCCTCAGTTTCTATATTTGGATATTTGGTGACAAATGCAGTTTCTCTGGCTGTGGACTAACCCTAACTGAAAACAATCCAAGCACATGAACTGTAAAGATGAAATGCAAGATGGGGGGGAAAGCGGGGCAAAGCACAGGGAAGAAAGAGTCCACACCCTTTGTATTCATAATATACAGAAGAGATCTACAAAGTTTCTGGTTGTATGAACAGAAACCCATTTATTTTCTTTCACATTAAAATTCAGGTCCTGCCTAGCTTGGAAGATCGTGTTGACCAATAAACAAATTAACTGATCACAAGAGAGAAAAGCAAAATGCCTTTCCAAAACAAATAAGAGGAAAAAAAGTAGCCTACAAAAAGATGGTCACAACAGTATCATCATAGTCCAGCTACTCCCCCGCACCAGAGAAAAATCACAGTTTCTCCCAGAACATCTTTAGATATCTGTGAGCTAAATAATCTGTATTGGGAAAACTACACTGGGAAGCCATAAACAGAACTTCTACCAGACATTGCAAAAACCAAATGCACGGGCACAAAATACATCCCCAAAAGAATTTATCACGTTAACCTGACCAAAGATGAGCAGCTGAATGGGAGGGGGGCTTACACAAAAACTTGTTTAGGGTGGGGTTTTTTTTGCTTGGTTTTGTTCACACTTATTTAACGTCAATGATTGATTAACATTTTGGATAAAGGAGGTCTTTGTTAGTGATTCAGCATCTCCACCCCTTCAATTAAGGTGTTAAGAGTTCACACAAGTGCAGTGAGATCCAAGATCCCCAGACCCCTCTCCACAATAAAACCCCAACCCAAAAAGAAACAGATTTAAAAAAAAAAAAAAAGTCCACTCGCCCTACTGAGAAAATTCCAAAATCCCAAAACTAACATCGTTGCTAACTCCAAGTCAAAAAAAGAAAGATGCCTTTCTTTTGTTGTTTGAGAAGAGGCCAGCAAGGGAGACAGGGAAAGAATATGAGCCCTTGAGCCATTTTCATGCACTGAGTAAGAAAAAAAGAACACATTCATTAAAAATAATCTCTTTGGAGATCACTGTTAAAAGAAAAAAAATCCACACCACGTAACAGAGCCATCATGCCAACTTGTCCAAAATGGCTATAAAACCTCAGGAAAACAACCCCTGTAGTTCAGGCAAGAAAGCAGATCCCTGTGCCACGGGATGAAGGTGTGTGCAGTCCAGCAAGCACAGCTCCTTTGCCGTAGGACGGACACAAAACAAGGCTGTGTGTGTGCCCCTGTTCAACTTTGCCAATTCCACACCTGTAACATCCCACTTCAGCCAGAAATTGGCCATTACAGACCTCATAGGAAGCAGGAGAGAGGTAAACGAAAAAGAAGTGGGAATAAAGTTATTTAGGTATGTTAATTCTTTCATTCCATACCCTTTTATTTGATTTCATATAATGCCTTGCCTAGCTTTCCAAAATTTGTTTTTGTAATATCTCAAGCAATTACTGACCAAATAATCCAATAAAACAGAAGGAAAAAAAAAACCCTACAACACTTTTTTTCCTCATGCTTTTAAAGCATGATACATTTAAGGATGCTTCAGAGCATCCTATGTCTGTGTGGGCTTTTCACAGAGAAATCAAGGACAAAATACTTTCAAGGGAAATAAAAATGTTACTGGAACCCCTAAAAGATGAGAGAGCTGTCTCCCCCGCTTTCTCCAACTGTGTTTTGACAGAAGAGCAACCAGTCACCAACAGGGAGGCTTAAGGAGACAAACGTGACTTGGCACAATCCTTTCTTCTCTGCCTAGACCAAGGAGGTGTTACTTCACCAGGTAAGGGTACAAGACCTGATATTCCTCTCCCAAAAGCGAGGTTCATGGTTACTTCCAGACCAGCTTCAGAGTCCAAGTTTGGTTTGGCATCTGAAGAATAAAAGCATCTTCCCTTTCACCTTGGAGGCCTTTGAATCATTCCACAACCAGCTCTCAGCTGACACTTATTTCATACTTTCTTTGCTGCATGACAATTTTCTGATTTCTCATGTAGTTTACTATTAAACCACTAATCATGTAATCATCCCACCCTAATATTTTACACCCAAATAGCAACCCACAATTGACTGTCACATCAGATTCTTCCCATCTGTCTCCTCATGGTTTGTCTACCCTCCCTGAATAACATCCACCTTCCACATCCAAACACTCCATCTTCATAGGCCTTTTTAGTCCCATCACCTACACAGAGAACTTGGGGACAGAAAGCTGGACAACACAGAAATACAGGGTTCTCTCTCTCATCCTAGAAGCGAAGCCTTTCTGCCTGCATGCATCCACCTGTCCCACCATTTCCCTAAGCATCTGGGGTCTCCACTGTTTGGTTTTTTTCTCATCATCCAACCCTTAACCTCATGAAATTGGCAGTGTTTCTACAGATTCAGCCCCTCATCCCCCTTTGCAGCCAGGCAGAGCACAGACTCCCTCTCATGCATACACACAACAGAGCTTCTCCTCTACCTAGAAGGAATCCTTCCAAATAAACACATTTCCCCCGCCTTGTCAGAAAACTGCTCTTCCCCACAATCCCTATATACAAGATCCCCTCCCACACTCTTAGTATCCCACAAAGTCCTCTGGCACAACTATCCCACCTAGCAGTTGGACACTACAGGCTTAGCATCCCTGGATTCCTGCTGCCCTGATCTATCTACATTGCTTCCCAGCTCTGGAGCCCTACAATTTCCCTCATGACAATGTGCACCACCTCCCTCACGCTGAAAACACTTACCTACCCCATATTCTGGCTCCCAATGCTTCCCCGTACCACAATCCCACTCCCATCTCTCTTTCTTACAATGACTCAAATCCCAATTCCTCACATGCTTCCCTTCATGTATCATTCTCCTCAGCAAACCTCATACTCATTTCTTCATGCAGCTCTCCACATTTTTTCCTGCAGACACCGATACTCCAGTACTTCCCGCAACAAAGCCCCCCATCCCTTCCTCACAGCATGTCCCAGGTGATCTAACATCCTCCACACCACCTCCCACCCTCTCACCGCATGTTTCACCTTCTCTCCCACACCCTACATCCCTAGTGTGGAGCTCTGTGCCCCAGCCCCTCACTTCAGCTCAACTGCACAGTTCACACACACAGCTCCCGCCCCACTTTTACACCAGCTTCTTTCTCCCAGGACAGTCTTCACTCTCAATCCAACAGCCCCTCCCATCCCATGTCCCAGCCCCTCACTGAGACTGGAATCTCACAGCCACCTCTCTAGTCCACCCAACACTGTCCTCTTCCCCAGCACGGCCCGAGGGCACCCCACACCCCTCAGTGCTGCACCCCACAGCACCACCCCACAGCCCAGCCCCAATGTCCCCAGCACAGCCTAGAGCACCTCACACACACCTCCACACAGCAGAGAGGCCCCGTGCATCCCCCACACTACCGGGCATCCCACACATCCCTCCACCAAGCACAGCTCTTGGAGGATCCCATATACCACACTGCGACCCAGGACAGCCCACACACCCGTCCTCCCAGCACATCCCCTATGGCATCCCTTACATTCCTCCATATAGCACAGCCCCCGGGGCATTCCCTGCACCACAACGCGAGGCAAAGCATTCCTTGTGCCACTCCATACAGCACAATCCCCAGGGCACCCAGCGCACCCCAAAGCACCCCACACATCCCAAGGAGCACAGCTCCAAGACCATCCCCCATGCCTCACACATCCCTCTATGGAGCATATCCCCTGCTACCCACACATCCCTGCATGCAACACAGCTCCTGGAGCATCCCCTGCTCCCAACACATCCCTCCATGGAGCACATCCTCCAGGCATCCCCTACGCCCCACACACCTCATGAAGCACAGCGCCCAGAATATCCCCCATGCCCCACACATCCCTCCATGGAGTACAGCTCCTGGAGCATACCCTGCTCCAAACACATTCCTCCGTGGAGCACATCCCCCAGGCATCTCCTGCGCCCCACACATTCCATGGAGCTCAGCTCCCAGAGCATCCGCTGCTCCCCACACATCCCTCCACGGAGCACATCCCCTGGTCCCCACACGTCCCTCCATGGAGCACAGCACCCGAAGCATCCCCGGCTCCCCACACATCCCTCCATGGATCACAGTCCCCCAGGCACCCCCTGCAACCCCCGAGCTCCCCTTGCCCCCTCCTTCGGGACACCTCCGGGCCCCCCCAACTCCCGAACTTGGGGCGGGCGGTGCGGGTGCCGGTGCCCGGTGCCCGCCCCGCACTCACCGCGCTCAGCCCGGGGCCGGCGGGGGCGGCGCGGCGGCTCCGTCCCCCTCCCGCACACCCACACAGGCTCCATTGTCCGCCGGCGCCTCCCCCCCC
>VZRN01005622.1:1802493-1817259 GCA_013397935.1 Dasyornis broadbenti | reverse complement strand
GGAGGATAAGCGCGTCCTTCCTCCCCAGGGGCTCAGCACCCCGACTGCCCACCCGCCGAGTGACCTGAGGGCTTTCTTCTGGTGGGAGAAAGCTTCAGGATAAGCGGCAGCTTGGAACTGAACAGGGAGGGACCAGGCGGTAATGGCAAACAGACACAACCTATCAACTCCTAAAAATGCTCAAGGGCCCCATCCTGGACAAATGCTCCGTGTTTGGGGGATTAGACATCAATGTTGTTTGGTTTCAAACTGGCAGTGAAGAGTTTTGAAGATTTGTAGCAATCCCCCGCCCTTTTCAGTCTGAGACTTACTCTGTGAAAAGACGGCTTTCAACATCCACTAATCCTTCTCCTTCACCTCCACAAAATGTTCTTAAGATGGGCGATTTCGTGGCTATAAGAAAAAGGTTTCCAAGCCACCGGTGGTACACCGATGCAGCCGAACAGAGAAAGTCAGCGGATCAGTTTTGGTTATCCGCGTTGCCTGAATAACCTGTTTAGCCAATACAACATCAGTGAACAGCAATGCAGTGTCCTCCCTCCCCCTTTATCCTCAAACGACCCATTCTTTGTCCAACTCCCATCTTGTCCAACTCCCACTTTTAAGTAACTCAAGTCTTTGGAAGAAGACCCTTTTAGCGCAATATCCACGCTGGGCGTTGCTCTTGGCAGATAAAACCACCTCCTCTCTTTGCTCAGCCTTCAATCCGTTCTTGTCCGTCTCTTCTCCTCCCTTGTCCTTGCCCACTTGCAAACACTGTTAAAGAACTCTTTACAGCTTCCTGAACACTGCAACAGTAGCTAATTATCACTTCTTACCCCAAATAGATACTCATCTTTCAGGGGGATACTTCTTAACGGTGGGTTTTCAGTGCCTTCCGATTTGCAGACCAGAGACCCGAAGTATTTCCCGCTGGACAGACTTTCAACCCACTGACACCTTTTCTAGACAAGTCCCTGGGGCTACAAGTTCCCAGCATCCACGACCCGAAGGTGGAAATCTTTGGTCTCTGATAAGTCTTTCCACCTACTGACGCCAGCCCCACCTGCATCTTTCCAGTGATTGCGGCCAGCACCTTCTACACCTGAAGTGTTGGTGAAGCTGGAATCACCACCTTTGCTGCCATCGGTTCCACACGGACCTTTACCTATGTTTAAACGTTCCCCATTTTGACATTGATACGGGTCATTTTTATGCAACACCTACAATTCATCCTCTCCTTTACATATCCCACCATGCTGGCCAGGCAGCCCAGCATGGTGTAAGGAAGAGAATGTACCTCACAGTGCTTCCAACCGAAGATCCAGTCCCACTCTCACGAACACCAGGAACCTACAGTGGTTTGCCTAAAAGGAAGTTTGTTTGCCCTGGGCAGTAAAGACTGGGATTTTTCTAAGGAGCCTAAGGAAGCCAGACACCCAACTTCTGTTTTCCAAAGGTACCTTTGAAAATCCTACCCTGTGCCTCAATCCCGACACATGCAACAGCACTGATAAAATACGAGAAGTTACTGAACTGCCTTTTTCGTTCTCCTCTCTCCTCTGACCCAGTACTTCGCTGTCTTGTCCGTTTAGGAGTTAGACCGAGGAAAACGAGCACAAAATGCTACTAGTTTGCAGATGCTGTGGTTCCTCCGACTCCCCTCCCATCCCCCCGACCCCATCCCCCCACATTTCAAACAGTTATAAATGACTGTGCAACTCTGCAGGCAGCGGTCTCAAATAACCACACCAAGCCTCTCCCCTCCAACGGCTTTAAGTCTCTTCCTTCCTCTCTTTGGGGCTCCGGAGAGTAGCGATCAAGGTGTTTTGCTTCACTCTCAAGAGTTAAGTTGCTACTTCATCCACCACCTTTGGGAATTCGCCACAGCAATGAATTCCCAAGGCTGTCCTTGAAGGGTTTTACCATGGGAACTGACAACAGGCTCCAAAACGATCCTAACCGCAAAGCCAAGTTGTAAGCCAGGATTTCAGGTAGCAGAGCCCCAGATGGTGGGACCGTCACCGCCAGCCTCGAGAACAGCCCCCTGTATTGGGGCCTTGCCCTCCCTTGGCCAAGCTCATAAAAGCTGCCCCAGAGAAGCCAGCTGACCCAGATCCTTAGAGCACTCCGGCAAATCCAAGAACATCTTGGAAGCATTACAGCTCTCACCACACTGTGTACGCTTTCCTCACAACTCCCCGTCTGCAGCGAGGGCAGGAGATCAGCCCGTCTATTCAAAAGCAGGGCCCTCTTCCATTAGAGCAAACCAAGCCTAAGGAAAGTTGCCACAGGAGCTCCAGTTCTGTGGAGGAGACAGATCAGACGAGATAGCCCAGACAGCAAAATACATTTGCATGACACTTTCTGTACATGGCTCAGAGCATGGCACACCCCGATCACGGCTTTTATTCTCTTTAAGGGCCTGGCCCTGCAAACACTTAATTTTACATATGTAAGTAGAGTCCCACTGAAGCACAATGGAGCTACTCATGCAAATAACATTGAGAGCGTGTAAGGCTGTGGCTCTGTTTCACTATTCCATCTGCAGCAGACCCAGTTTTAGAGGATCCTGCCATGCTCTCTCAGTTATTGCCGCTCACTTGAGCCAGTTAAACTATTTATGTAGCTACACTCATAGGTGAGCTGTTTAAATGACCCAACTTTTTTTTAAAAGCCCTACTAACAAGAATAAATCCTTAACACCACACCAGCTGATGTAGATTTCATCCCCATAAGCGGCCAAACTGGCACAACTGGAGGAGGTGGAAACATCTGAGAAACAGGCACTTTTGAAGATGGGACTGAAGAAAAGCAAAATGGTGACATGGATCCTTAGCATGTGAAGGCTGGAGATATTACCCTTTTCTGAAGTCACACCCTGCTGACCATAGGCTCTCTGAAGTGGAGCCTTCTCCAACCACACAGCCATTTCACATGAAACAGTTTCACCTCAAATGCAACAGCAGATTGGGCCTTTTCAGTCAATAATGCTTAAAAACCTTGCCTCTAGGAAAGCTGCCAGCAGTAAAAAGAATCTGCCAACAGTCCCTATACCCAGGATCAGGGAAGTGCATTCCTTGCAGGTAAAGGATGTCATCACCATGTACATCTGTAGCCACTATGCCGTTGCTTCTGCAGTTGCAGGATCCCTTGCTATTAGCTTTGACATGGCACATTTGGGCCACGCAAAGTGTTCCCTATAATTCTTTTTTTTTTCTTTTCAGTTTATGGGCGATTCTATCTCTAGAAAGTCTGTGTTGAAAATGCATCACATATTTCCTGTCTGCCGAGGCAAGATTTCCCACTTTCAGTGCGATTATAACCTTCCAGCAGGGAAGCTCCACTAACTCCTTAAGAGCTTTGCTCTCTACACTGCCTCCCGACCTGCATTCGCACGTACACCTGCGCAAAGTGGGTGTAAAACACCATCACTGCTGGAAGTGAAGAACACACACCATTAGGAGGCTGTTTGGCTTTGTTTGTTTGCTTTAGGTTTGGGGGTTTTTTGCCCTCTTTTGTGCTCCAGTGTAAATGATCAGAGGAGCTGTGGGACAAGAGAGATCAGGCTCTGTGAAACCATTTTCTTACAAGCTTTGAGTTTTACACTGCTGCATGCTCTAACGAGCCTTCTCGAAAGGAAACAACCCTTTTCTGTAAGGAATCCAGGTGATTATGGTTTGCATACCGCCGTGATCTCTCTGCATGGGCACAGGGGAGCTGCCTTCATGAATCTTGCTGCAGGATGAAGTCTAAAGCTGGACAGTGTGAAAGAAATGGCAAAGGACCACAGGGAGGGGTAGTTTAACATCCATTGTTAACTTGGAAAAAAACCCCTTCTTTCAGAAAGTCTTTTATTTATTGTAAATCATTCCTAAAAGATTAGGAAATCAGGCCTGGGGGAGGGGGAGAGATTGTTGTGGCTTTCTTTCTTGCTCAGTGTTTTTTAGTATTAGACATTAACTCGAGTCTCCTCAGTTTTGCTGCAAACCACCAGAGAACATTTTTAACATGCTTCGGGTGAACAGTCCCTCTGCACCCCATCGTGGGTGGGACTTCAAAGCCTCCCAGAGGAGGGAAATGCCTCTCTATCCATATCAATGTCAATATCCACATACAGTCACACACATCCCCCCAAAACACACACATATGCAAACCCCACCTCTGTCCCCACTGCTGGTTAAAAATGACCTGTAGGTCATCTACAGCAATGACTACTGCCTGCCTGGCTGCACAGGGCACCGAGCTGTGTTAGGAAGGAGACTGGCTGATGGACCTGACCTGACCAGCACTGGCTGCACAACATCACCCCAAGGCAACAGTGCGCAGATGATGGCAAATTCACCCGGGCAAGAAAGGCCCTGCTCTCACTTTCCTGCTGGCACTGAAAAGAGAGAAACCATTGATGTGTTTTCCTGTTCACATGAACAACCAAACAATCTGAGCCTTAATCAAGTTTGGGCTGGAACATGGGACTGTGCCTATGGTTAAAATATTCTTCTGGATCTCCAGAGAGACTGAAAGTTGATCTGTCTGCCTTCAAGACATTATCTCACACCAAAAACTCTGGTGTGATGAACAAATCCCATGTATTAAAACACTCCAGTAGCAGAAAGCTCTTGCCCTATTTAGAAAGCCATCTCTCAAGTCAATAAGCAGGTATGAGGCAAATATGCAGCCATAGAGATAAATGCTCAGCTCTATCCCCTATGATTAAAAAAAAAAAAACAGGGAGAAGAAAAAAGAGAGAACAGATACTGATTCAGAAGAGAAATCAGGTAAACAGAATCTGGGGAAACATATGCTCATGTAATACATGAAAAATTTGAATTCATACCAAACAAAGGTGGAAAATTTTGGTATAGAGGACACTCCAGAACCAATGATTGCCTAGGAATACTGCTTCCACCACACTGTTCCCATGCTTTACAGGGAACCACTAACACACCCTGAGTGCTGTGGTGCTGCCAGGAGAATTTCTCTGTGGAATTGCCTGACCCTTGAGCCTTTTAGGATTCTCAGCCAGGACTTTACACTCCCTTTGTATGTGTATGGCCATCTTTGACATTAATAAGATCAGACATGGCAGCAGATCACAAAATTGCCAAACTCACCTCCTGCTTCCCTTCAGCCACCTGCTGAGCCTGGTACAAGCCACCAAGTCCCATTGCATAGCCACACAGCCACGTTCTCTGTGCCGCCTGCCCACAGCACCATGGGCACCTTCATGGTGTAAAACCAAGCAAACAAAATTTCATTCCCAAAGCAGTATTTCTGAGAAAGCCATGACCAGATGAAGAAGGCACCTCTCATTAGAAGCATCCTTCTCCCAGGATAAATAGGAAGCTAAGTCTGCCCTCAGACAGACAGAAGAAGTCATCTATCACCAACACACACAACAGCTTTCTTGGAATAACGGGCTTTTTGTGCCTTCCAGTGCTGCTCCTCCAGCATCCGGCTGCTCAGGGTACCCGCCTGCTGCACAACAGGCCAGCAACATGGATAGATTCCACTCATGTTGTCCCTACAGTCAGCACAGAGGTGTTTGAGGGTAACATTTTGCACATGTCTCTCCTTCAAGGCTACAATAAAATAAAAACAACTTCAGAGTGAATTGCCCTCTAGTCTGTGCACAAAGAAACCAAGCCCCCACTGTACCGCAGACTGGCCCATTAAAGCGAATGGTTAAACTCTTGCTATGAAAAAGTAGGCGTTGTTGTCTGTTTTGCGAGGCAGAAATCAATATTCCCGCCTCCTCTCCTTCTGTTATTTCACCTTGAGATACTCATGCTCAGTTAGATGAGATCTGAGTCTTACTCACTGTTACTGCAACTTTTCTCCCTCCAGCATTTCACAGGGTCACAGATGTTCTTGGAGTCCCAACCTGCCTGTAATTTACCACTCAGCTCCCTAAACTGATCGCCAGTGGTGACTAAAGTAGTGACTGATTTTCCTTCCAAATGACACCGCTGTGACCGTTTCTAACTATTTATCTACACCCTCTATCTCCGTCATTTTGCTCCCTGCGTCCTCCAATAACAGCCCTCTTTCTGTCACAGCCTCTCTCTGCTCCGGACCTCTATAATTCACTCCCTGGTGCTAGCCTCTCCCATACTGTGGCCATCTTGTAGAAATGATGTTTCATTGTAAAATGCCCCTTTTGCTCTCACTCTCCCTTCAATCTAACTGTGGGGGGTAGCTTGATTAAGTCTATTAATTTGGGGAGTGGGAGGTGGGGCAAGGGGGGAAGGACCTGGGTGACTGATGCTTAGCCCAGGCAAGCCTGCAGCAATGTTGGCTGGGGAGAGGCAGGCAGGGGAAGATAAGTCAGCACCATACCTCAACAGCTGCTCCTTCAACCAGGTTTCCCTGCGGCAGTTCAGATCCAGGGCCTGGACTGATTCCCGCAGATCAGGTAGCAATAATGCCAGGCTGACTGGGCTGTTCTGATGAGTCCTCTTGGATGCAGCTCTGCCTACAATCATGCCTGCCTCTGTCACCTAAGGATTAGACAACTGCAATATGGTCTGTTTGGCACCATGCTTTAAATCCATTCATAAACTGAAGGCAGTGCAGAATTCAGCGCTCAGTTAGATAAGCCATGTCTCTCACCCACGATCATTCTCACATTTGTGCTCCATTTTTATGCCATCTGACCGCTGGCTCCCAGACAGATTTTAACATGTTCCTGTTGACCTCTAGTGCCTCACATCGCAGAACCCTTCCCGCTGACAAATCACCTCTTATATTTCCTAAAAGCTGAAAAGATACCAGGTACTCTAGCATAGGTACCTCAGAGAGTAGAGTTGAGGGTTGTTCAATCTTTAATTTGCCATTGTTTGCCGGTGACAGTCTGATGAAATTGCTTGAGTTATAATGAAGACAGTTTTCATTATCTGTCATTTAAAAATGTCAAGGGAGCTTAGACTGAATGGATAGGTGCAACCTGTTGTTTCAAATAGCTTTTGATGAAAGAAATACATTTCAAAAGTACCAGTCCCTGATTTACAGGTGTTATACCAAAATTACATAAAACAGTGAGATACCTCCAAAGAAAACAAGCAGATTTTCCCCCTTACTCCTTAGTCATTGGCTTATCATCAGTATGGTACTGACTTTCTTCTGCAGTAATTATCAGCTTTCAAATCTGCAAGGTCTTAGTTGATAGAGGACAATACCAACAAAAACAGGACTCTTCGTTATTAGAGGGCACTCAAGAGTTTTGGCTTGCATATATAAACACTTCACTCTTGTTCTTTTCCATTTTTACTTATGCACTTTTATGGTGCAAACTGTAGACCACTTTAGCAACAGATGTCATGACTGGACATACTTCTGCCCAAACATTTTGCCAGTTCCTCTCCGCTGACAGTACTGGCTTCTCACAGCTGAACTGCAACAACAGGCTGTGTGAATGTTCCTAGTCCATCTGAGCACAAAATCTGCCAGCTTATTTTAAATCATACCAGGTTATTCCCTAGCATGAATACATCTGCTGACAATACCTGCCTTGCAGGTCCTGAGAGACGCCTAGGACAGCATGCTTCTTTCCAGCTATATTCTTATATTCCAGAGCATCCATTTAATATGTGAGCTGGTGCTGCACAGGGGACCTGCCTTGGTAATGTAACTCTGATGGGACACTCCCTGTGCCTTAACTTGCTTATAACATGGGCTGCTCCTACACACAACCGGCACTTTTTGCCTGCCCCTTCTGTCAAACCAAGACAAAATGAATGCCAGCAATACATCCAGCATGCAAGAAACGCAGGTAATACTCTGTGTACTGTGTCCTTAGAAATCACTTGGATTTCGGTAATTGCTTTTATATGAGTATCCAGCATCAAAGACTGTAGCAAGAATCTCCTGTAAACATTTAAATGCCGAAGCGCAGATACCTTCCACTTCAGAATCTGATAACAGATTGCTGCTGCTTTGTCCAGTGTCACAATTCAGCCTGCCTGGATTCCATGCAAGTCAGTTGGCATCCTCTTTCAAGTCCCTATTTCCCCCATGTGCAGAGACTGAAGTGTCCCCCGTGGTGTTCTTGCTCTTGGTGGTGTATATGATGTTCAAAACTAGATGATAATGAGGAAGGAGAGAAGGACTGAGCCTTAGGATGGTGGATTCTGAAAGTCACAGATGTGGGGGAGAAATAAGGGTTGTTCTAAGACTCAATCATTTCCACGTCTTGTTTCCATTAGGGCAATGTTTCCCAGGCATTTACTTGAGTCATCCTTACAAAGCATCTCCCAAAGAAAGGGTTTATGTTCCTGGCAACACATTCCAAAAAAAAAACCGCGTCCCCAGCTCCCTGATGCCATAAGCAAGCACAACTCCAATGATTTCAATAAAGCTGCACTTTCTGTGGCCCTAAGGCTATAACACAATAAACAAAGCCAAATTCCATAAGCCAGATGTTTTAAGGTCTGAATCCAAGTCTTCAACATCTTATAGATATGATCCACCTAAAGATGGCTGAACCCACACCATCAGCTGGCTGTCACTCAGCTGTTTCAGCCACCAGCAGAACATGAACCTGAGGATCTCATCCTGGGGCACAGCAATGGCTGGTGGACACCAGCCTGCTCCTTGAGAGGGTATTGGTAGCTCACTCCTCTAGATCTGCACCATGCCAGCACTCTCAGCCTCCCTGATGAGTCCTTTGCCCTCTCTAAAAAGTAATCCCTATTCCACACTCTAGTGGCCACAAGGATGAGTTTGAGCAATGGAATGCTGACACCAAAACCAAATGACCTTACAGTATCAGCTGCTTACCACTCCAGTTTCATCTCCCCATAACACAGTTTGTTTTTCCTTTACATCTAAAACATCCAGACAAATACTGCTCAGTCCAAGGAAGGGACAGCTCAAGGCTCTTGCCAGACTAGGTGTGGGATCCACTGGCACATGGTGAAAGCAGACCCATGGCTCAGTTAGAAGACAGCATACATCTTGGAGTAATAAGGATGTAATGCTGGATAGCTGCTCAGGACTGAGTGAACACAGCAAATGAAAGGTCTCTCCAGCTTCAGAAGTGGTCCCTGAAGAGCAGCAGTAAGGGACTCTGGCTTGATAATATAGTCTGGGGAATGTACTGCACAGAGCTCCAGTGAGTAATGCTGAAAATCCATAGGCAAAGGAAACGTTTTAAAACAGAGGAGGAAAATCTACTTGAAATCAATACCGTGAAGGTCTCTAAAAGGAAACACTCTGCAGAAAAGGACACATTTGCCACATATAAATCTTTAATGATATCTTGTAGTTCTAACAAAGCATTTAAAAACCCAAACAAAAAAAGAAACCCCAGTTGCTGTAATACACCTGAGAGAGTAATCATCCTCACATGGCAAAATATGATTTTCACACCTGGTAAATGAAATAACTCTGCTGCATCCCAAGGCCAGGGTTAGGGTCTAAGGTGAGCTGTTAATGGAAGGTTAGAGACCACAAAACGGCTCTTCAGGGAGCACCTTTCAGATGCTCTTTTCATGTACAGCAGTGCACAGTAATCAGAAGGCACTGGCAGCACCTACTAAAGTCACTGTCACTGACAGTGGTTCTAACTGTGCAGTTACCAGCTGATAGCTCGGATTAAGATTGCTGGTTCATGTGCCCATGCTCCTCTGACTCAGGAGAAGGCTCATGCTCTTGTAAGAGCAATTCTGTATTCTTTCATCTCCCTCCTGGCATGCCTTCTGCAGCACACCAGGATTAACCACTCACTCTCTTCTTGCAGATGAAGAGTGAAGCTGTAGAACTGAGACAACAAACTTTACAACCACATACTGCTAAAGCTTCCACACCAGTAAAAGAAAAGTAAGCACTGAAAATCAAGAAAAATCCTGATCACAGACCATGCTGGTAGGAACCCGATGACATTCAGAATCTGTTCTGTATCAGCACGCTAGACTGCTAAATCCAGGCAGGATGGCTACACAATTTGCCAATCACTCAGGAACATGAGAGAAGTGAGGCCTGTGGGGAGCCAACAGACCCCAGAGGTACATACAGATATTTACTACAAAAAATTCAAGTGGAATCAGCAACAGGAAGAAGCACAGAGAAAAACACTACAAGATCTAGCACCAAACAAGACACATGGCTTAACAAGACGCTTTAGAATATCTGGCTCCATAAATTAGACTGTGATTCCCAGATCTTTAGCTCCCAGCTCCTGCTGATTTCTGAGTATAAAGGGGATGTTTGTCACTCCCAAGATCAGACGCCAGCTCGAATGCCTTTCAAGAAGTACACAGATGAGTATGTTCCTAGGGAAGAATGAGCTAGAGCTAAGCCTTCAAATGAGCACAAGGAGAACCTCCTGCCCACAGACAGGAAAGTGGTAACCTCCTTCACTTCCTTTGTGGCTTTAACCTAAACCACAACTCCTCCCTTTGGGTTAGAAGTCTCTTCCACTCATTCAGATGTTTGTCAGCTTGCCTCTCTAATACCCAGCATTCGTCACTGACACACATAGGAAAAAAACCCCAGCTCTCTTCTTTTTTCCTCTCTCCCACACCCCTTTTGCAGTTTCTTCCCTAAACAAGAATGGCTTCAATGCATGGGAAAGCAAGTCTAAACTACAGCTCTTCAGGCACAGGCACAGAAATTAGCAATTGCAACATGTGGGGGCAGGGAGAAGGGAGACGTTGGCATGCAGGCTACACCAACATTTGGGAATGCTGGCAGTGAGGAAACATTGCTGCCAGCAGGAAGAGTGATGCCAAAATAACTCACAGGGCTTTTCCATGAGTGCGAGCACTGTTTTCCATACCGGGGTGCAACATCCCTCCTGCTCCCCCAGAGAGCTTCAGAGCATGGATGAGGTGTTTGGAAGCGAGGGGCAGAACAGGGTGAGCACAGGGAAGAGTTGTGCTGCCAGGACAGGTGAGAAGGACAGGTCCCATTACCCTCAGTGTGGGGCAGGGAGAGGCAGCAGTTCCCCTCAGAGATCCCATCATCTGCTGAATCGAGGTTTAATGATGTGGCTCACACCCAAAACACTCCCGGTCCAAAGTCTTAACCTTATCATATCCAGGTGATTCTGGGTTTTTTTACAGAGAGTTGAGCCTCTGGAAAAATAAAGATTTGAGCATTTTTTTGAGCAGGCGTTTTTTGCTAGTGCATTTACCAGGTAGTCAGAGAGGTATTTAGTGGGAAACCTCTCCCACTGCTCCCATTGCAACACACAACCGGGCAACCACACATGGTGATGGACGGTGGAGTCACTTGCTTGTCACCTGCTACTCCCAGGACAGTTCAGGACTATGTAGTGTGAAATAACAAGCTTTTAATTCCTTCAAGATTTTCAGAAATTTCAAATAACTGTTCTATATCTGATCAGGTTAAAAAAAAACCCAAAAAAGTAGTTTTCAAAATTTGTACCTAGAAACTATGACTAAATGAACCAAATGCAAGGTTTCATTTTACCTTCTTGAAATACTTCATTTTGACAGCTTTAAATTTTTCTCTATTTTTTTTTTCCAAGATGAAACACAAAATTGGAGTCAACTTTTCCTGAAAATAGCAACAATTCTGGCAAATCAGCAATTTTCTAAGAAAAAATATCTCTGGAGAAAAATCCTAACAAAACCTAGTTCTGTTATTTCCTCCCAACACCACACAAGAATATGCCTCCATGGTGTAATTCACCCTTAAGTTTCATAGCAACTCTGATTCAGACATATTGCACACACAGATATTAGAATATGCCTTTGACATCACCAGCACAATGCAAAACAGTGTATATACAATATGGCCAAGCAACGCTGCTATGGAAACCCTTGCTTTGAATTCCCGTGTATGGGGTGTTTAAATTCTTATCCCTAATATTGCTTTAACAGAATTCTGTGTACTTTATTTCCTTGCTCAAGTCATCTCCTTCTTTCTGAGAGGACTCTCACTCCTGGAAAAGAAAGATGTTTTTGTGGGTGAAGCAGAAGACGATGAGACCTGCACTGCATTCCTCGTGCTGCCATACACACCAGCTCCATGAGCTGCAGCAAGAGAAATAACTGATCTGTGCCTCAGTTTCTGCAGCTGTAAAATGGAAATAAGATGACGTTTTACTTCGGATATGACTCCAATGTGCTTTGAAATCCTTTGTGACAGCCAGAGGATACATGCATTCCTATTTGTTACTTTCTGTAGGCGAGGAGTTACTGTCCTCTACAGACCTATGCTGATGATCTCTCTATGTTGGAGAACCAAATCAGGAAGTGCAGTCGCCCACTCATGTAGCGAACAGATAAGTAATAAAGCAGCACACTTGCCAACTCCTAAGGAGGTGGTTTCTTAAAAAGACATAGGAAGCTTTCGTGTTTTGATGCTGACTAATTTCAGAAAGCTCCCATTTCACTCTCTTCGTTTTAAACTTCTTCAAAAAACATGTTTACCTGCTATTCTGAAGGGTCTTCTGCCAGGGAGGATCAGACCAGCCAGACTGAAGGTAACAATGCTGGAAGAAAAGAGGACTCTTTATCTGTCCATCTCCTCCAGTTGCAAGGTGCTCCTGGTGGCCCTAGCGGTACCTTCCAAGTCTCATCTCGACAGGGAAAGGACCCTGCAGCCAGTAGTGGCCATCTGAAACTATGCCAGCTGCATCCTGGGACGTATGACACCACCTCCCACAAAATCTGAGCAGAATGTGCAACCTAATAACCACCACCCAGCAGCCAAACTCACCCCTGCAATCCAGTGATCGCAAATGCAGATTAACTCACTTGCATTTGTCTGATGGTGTAATTGCCAGACTGCACATTCAAATGAGTATTTGTTTAACTGTGTGATACACAGATAGAGCTTATATACTTGAGGCCAAATTTACCCCTGTTGTAATTTCCCTAACTCCAGTAGCAATTACTCAAAGGACTAATTTGGCCCACAGTGTTTCCTAGTACATGTGATTCATCATTTCTTTCCTATAACAAAGAATAATACACTGTTTCAATCAGTGGTGATGTCCTGGCCTCCTTGAGGCTGCCGGACTCCCTGTTTAATCAGACATAAAACAAATCACTTGCAGAGGCAGAGGCGTACAAGCATGCTTTAATTACAATATTGTAACACCAATTAGAGATCTATCTAATCGAGGACTCAGTACTTCCTACTCGAGTATTACTCCCATGTTGGGATAATTACTGCTAATTAAGCTTGGAACTAATTAGGCCAAATGATCTCATTTATACCAACATAGATGACTTCTAGGAGTTCACACACATACATAAAAAAAAGTCCAAGGGTGATTTTATCATTCTTGGACTCGTCAGCACTTCACTTTCAAAATGGACTGTCCTTTCCCAATGGATAATCCCTACTAGAACTCAAGTCCCAGATCTCAGATGATCCTACATTCTCCCAAGGTAGAGAAAACCTCTCTGAAGGCATTTCAGTTGGTCGGCCGAAGTCACCGAAGTCACCTTCTATTCTAATGGACACAGCGGATTAACAGAGTCGTGTCCCATCAGGGCCTGGTTAATTCCAAACCTCCAGGCCACTCTCACACAGTTATTGTTACAGTTCTCAGTGCACTTAGCACTACCCACACCCATAGGATTGCTGCACACAAGGAGGTTTGCTGTAGGGTGCAGTGCAGTGTTAAGACAATAACTGCAAAAAAACCCCAAAACAACTCTTGAATACACCAACAGTCACAAGTACTTGTTGAATGATTCGCATCAATTCTGTTTGAAATTAGAAATAGCATCCCAACACCCTCAGTAACGGTAGCTCCGCTGTGCTGTACTGATGGCTGAGGGCAGAGGCTGACTCTGGCTAATGCAGCTCCTGTCTGTCCTATAGGACTGCCCATGTTCATAGTGTGACTATATCTAACAAAGTTGGCTTCATACTGCAGTCAGAAAAATAAAGGACAGCCCATGAAGCTGTGTTTATGTTGCAGTTTCTCCTCCTCCCCCTCCAGCCCCAAAATTCTGCACCAGCTCAGCACTGAGATCCTCAGGCTGAAGAGTCACCAAGGCAACTTCCATTTAGACCTGCTCTTGGCTCATGGAAACAAGTCACAAGCAGTAAGGAGAGTGTTCCCACCCAATGGTTGAACGTGGTGGGGTGAAACAAACCTTAGAAATAAAACATTTACATTTTGTCTGGTTATTTTGGGGACTATGAGTTGGCTTCTCACCCAAAGACAGTTTGCACCAGTGGCATGATTTCCTCCTCCAGTATTGGCTGATTTCAGATTCATGGCTGAGTGAAAGAAGAATGCCCCCAATCAGAATACCACTCCCACCTCTCAAAGTGACTGGACATCTTTCAAATGCAAGGAAGGACCAGTATCCAAGAACTGGCTAGTGGCTTCCATCCTGGCACCCATCTGTCTGCACTACAAACTTCATAAACCTACCCAGTCTCCTGTCCCTGGGTACCTCAACACCTCTGCTTTGCCTGTCCTGTCTGCTGAGGCTGCAAACCAGCAGGTCTGTGCTAACAGACACTACAGGTAACTCAGGAAGGGTTCAGTCAGTCACTCCACAGGCCACCTCTTTCTGCACATCCATTCTTCCAACTCCTGCCTCAAAATCAGGACCCACTTCAAGGTGCAGCATTGCTTTCTCCTTACTTCTGGCTCTCTCTCACCAGCTGCCTTTGTTACTCCTAAAGCTTCCTCCTAAACACTTCATTTTCTCACGCTTTCTTGTACTTCAGGCTGGAATCCTGAAGCAGCTGAAACCAGGAATTCACCATTGTCTCCAGGTCTTCTTCCAGCCTGCCCCTTTATCCTCACAGCGATCATTGTTCCCTGGTGAGTCACAGACACCCCCCCCC
>VZRN01005622.1:1790644-1802462 GCA_013397935.1 Dasyornis broadbenti | reverse complement strand
CTGAACAATCTTCTCTTTTCCAAAGCCTGTCAAAACTGAGCCCAGCAGGATTCCCTACACCAACCTGACCTGGTTACAATACCTCCTGGAACTGATCCTCCAGCTGTCTGTGAAATTTCTCTAGAAGTGCCACTTCTTTATGCAGTACCATTAGCAGAAGACTAATAAATAATGTACAGGAATAACACAATCCCCAATAAACAATGTACTGCTTCTTCTCTTATTTTCTTAAGTGAGCAACATGGATCCTAAATCTGATCTCCCCCTCCAGTTGTTACCCAATCCTCATCTCAGCTACCAAACTCTCTCCTCCCTCCCCTAGCAAGCCTGTCATTCCTTTCTTCCCAGCTGCCAGGGCCTTTGCTGCTACCTCCTCCAGACCAAACACACTGGCAGACATGAATGCAAGCGTCCACACAACACAAATGCAAACATCCAGGCACGTATCAGGTTGCATGCTGAAAATGCACGTTTCCATACACTGCAATAGTGTATGGAAACATGTGCGCAGCCCACTGAATATCATATTTATTTGGGTTTCTGCTGGAATCCCTGCAGGAAGAGGTGAGTTGGAGGAGATCTAATGAAAACAAAATCACTGAACCCGAAGTCTGGGCAAGACAGTGGTAGATATATGATCAGGGCAGTCTTCAGCAGAAGCACACATTGGGCCCAAGGGGCCTCTGAATAGCTTCTTTAGCGTTAAAAGGGAGGAATTCAGGAGCTTTAGATCAGAAGTACATCCCAAACGGGCATTAGACTCTAATAAATAAGGTGCTTTACACTGACAGAGTGCCAGAAACCTCCCAATATCCTCCCCATGGTCTGCATACAGGCGTCTCTTCAGCTGCTGGTGGTTTGGATGGCAGAAACCAAGCAAACAAAATCCCCATGTAACAGAGGAGGGAAGTTACATCCTACCGAAGGAACATCAAGTCACAGCCACCACAGAAAGCACCATGAATGCTCTAATTTGGGATTGCAGTTAGTCCTTCAGGACAGGGACTGTCTCTTTCCAGGGTCTGGACAGCACACTGCATGATGGGACTCCAGCCCCAAATCAGCACTTCAGCATGCAGTGTACAAATATTTACTGTCACCAGTGGCCTGCAGAGAGAGGCTGTCTCAGATGGACCTCCCCAGTTCAGCTTCCATGCGGAGATGATGGAAGTCTGAGTCAGTGACCTAAGACCCAGACCTGGGGAGCTCGCTGTAAGCCACAGTTCAGCATGTCCTCCTTCTAGACAGGTTCCCTTATTTTCAAACACTCACTGATTTGGAGGTTTTAACACTTTTGTTTTTTGTTTTTTTACAAGCAAATCCCATAATCTTATTCAGGATCTGCATACCTGCAGAGGTCTGGTTGGTGGCCATCCTTGTATGGCCCTAAATGGTCAACCCTATATTTGAAAACAAGAGGCAGAAAGTGCAAAGAAACACACACACACAGGCCAGAAATAATCAAATTCTCATTCTCCCAGCACAGTAGCCACAGGAAAACATGCAGGATCCCAGCAGCAAGATGGCAGGAGTGTGGGGATGTTGGCCCTGTCCCCTCACATCCTGAATATCTGGACTGGTTCCAGCTCCAGTTACAAAAGGAAAGCAAAGGGGCTGCTGCTTACTGCAGGCAGCTACCAGGTTCACAACCTCAGCCCTCCCAAGAGCTCAGGCTCTTGTTGAATAAGGCAGGGACATATCCCTAAGTCTGAGGTTTAGAAACAAGATGTATTTATTTGTTATTATTTTCAGTTATCTGAGTGCGGTAAAGGTCAGAACACTTATCTTCTGGGGTTGGTTCCTGCTCCCACTCATGTGGTTCAAAACCAATTGAATGATTTTCTGCATACTTCTCAGGCAGAAAAAAAATCCAGGGGGAATGAAACTTGATACAGGGCATTTTCTAAAGAGGATCTGCGGGAAACAAGGATCCATCGCAATGGGAGGAAGGGCTTGTGGGCATTCCTGGGTACCTCCTCCCAGTCCCTGTTACACACAATGAAACGTGAACAAAGATGACTGAGGAGGCCACAGCTTTTTACCTACATTTTAGTCTAAGTTCATATCAAGGGCTGGAGTGCACAGTATCACCTACGTGACACTCCCAGAGCTGCATTTTGGGTGACAAGATTCAAGGACATAGCTGCATATCCTGTGCCCTGTGCACCGGCTGCTCCATAATCTCCAAGATTAATTTATGCAAAACATGGGAAGAGGTGCTTTTTCCTTTTGCAGTGAATGACTTCATTAACCTTTCAGGAGCTTGCCAATAGTGAAGTAGAAGCAATGGGAAAATCACACTTCTGGGAAAAGGGGACTTCTGCCATGCAGCTGAGAGCACATACCTGGGAGAGGCCAAAGACACCAGCAAATGATGGACTCTGGATTAGGAATCTGCCTTCCCCCTCCGCTCTCCCTGACACCCTCCAGTCTCTGCTCTACTCTTGTGATGGTCCTCCTCCCCTGGCTTCTGACAGCTCACAGCATGACCAGAGAGACAAGGAAGCCAGATGGGAAGGCAAATGAGGCAGAGGGTTTTAGACAGAGTCTGGAGAGAGACCTAGCCCAGAGGCAGAGCAGAAGGGAAAAAGCAGGTAAAACAGGTGATGCAGGTATGGAGAGAGAGAAAAACGGCTGTGGGAAAAATGGGAAAATGTGCACAGCACCTTGCATGGATTGCAAGGGAGATCATCCAGCTTGCTGAGGAAGGGTCCAACTGTTCAGAGACAGAAGGGAGAAATCAGGAACTGTCTGGTCAGGGGAACTGAGGCTTGTGATTTCAATGAGCCTGAGACTGAGGGACATCTGGCAGGGGCAAATGTGGTGTTACGCAGGAAAAGAGTTAAATTCCACTGCAGGACAAAAAACACCTTGCCCTGTGCTGTAGGACACTGGATGAACTTCAGCACGTGGCCATCTGCTTGACCTCTTTGTGCCTGGCTGGAGGAACACCTCATGAGCCTTAATTTGGCTGTCTCTCCCATCAGCCTAGATGCAGAAGACCCTGAGGAAGGGACTTCTCCATGACATACACCCCCTATCCATGAAGAGATATAAAAAAAACAACCACCTTTCAAATGATGCTGCTGGACATCATCCTTGCAGCCAAAATCCTGTCCCTGAAGAGAGGTGGTTAAATACACCGCAACCACTCCAGCTGACTTGGAGGAAACTCTATCCCACATCAGATAGTGGGATAGCCTCTTTGTGGGATCAGGTGGCTCTCTCAGGCAGATGGGAGAGGGGTTCTCCCTAACGCAGTGACCCTGTTGTTCCTGTCCTGTTGCAGCAGCAGGACAGTCAGCATAGATCTCCTAGGAGCACAGCACAGCTGTCCTGACCTGCTCGGTACTCTGGGCTCAAAGCAAGATCTCCATCAAGATGCTCAGGGCTTCCCAGACCTTTGGTGCTCATCCTCTCCCTCTTCCATCACAATGGCTTTCCCTAGCAGAGCACAGGGCCCTGAACTCAGCTGGAAGTGACACAGTGGGACAGTCACCCTCTCAACAACCGGAGATGTCAACACACAGCTAGGCACAACACAATCCATGTTTTCAGAACAGAGGGTCTAGAGCCAGGGGGAAGTTGCAGGAATGGGAATAGGACAATGGGTCAGGGCCAGAGTAAGTCATAGGGTCATATCCAAGGAGGTGAGGTGACGTCAGGAGACAAAGTATGAGACTATGGGCTTCATCAAGCGTCCAGGCAGAAACAAAGTACTCAGACATTAAAGCGACAACCGTGCTGCAGCTCTGAACACGACTCGAGGCAGTTCAATCCAGAGCCAGTGGCACACGCACTGAGAGAGTCTCACCTTGCTCCCTGAGAGGGCAAACCCCACCCTGCCTGGCCGGCCACGGCTGCAGCAGGGGCCTGTCCAGCTGATCCCATGCCCTGTCCTTCTCCCTCAGGCCCAGCCAGCCAGCAGCTCCCAGGCAGCCAGGCCGCAGGGACACACAGCCGGCAACAACAAAAAGGGGTCTGCGCTGGAGACACACATAAGGGAGGAATTTGGAGGATAAACTAGAGGGAAGCGATAGGAGTGTGCGGCATGAATAGTGGGGGAGGGTAGAAGATACAGGGTGAGAGAAGAAAATGACATGAACAGAAGGAAGAGAGCTGCAAATAGAAGGGGATATGGAAACAGCAGAGAGAGACAGATTGCAAGAGCGGTGGAAGTAGAGGAGACCTAAAGGGACAGAATATAATAATAACAACTCTTAAAATGAGAAGAAAAGCGGAGAGAGGAGAGAGGAAAAAAAGGTAGAAAGGAGAAGGGAGAGGGGTGAGGGGAGAGGGGAGGGATTTATGATTTCCTGGAGAGGGAAGACAAATGCCCTGCATGTTTTTCTCCTTAGTTTTCAAAGGTTTTGTGGAAGGAGAGTGAAGAGTTGTCATCCTCATTTGAAGAAGGGAGGAACTACAGCACAGAGACAGAGAGGCACTGAATGAGTGAGGTGGTAGAAAGAAGCTTAGCTCCCTACTTTGAGTCTTCCATCAAAGATACAGGTGAGGAACAGTCTAGACTTTCTTCTCCTGCACACACCACAGAGAATCCACCACTCAAAGATGGTAGGAAGAAAGTCACTAGAAGAGTAAGAAATACCCAAAGTAAAACAAGAGGGGTACCTGCTTTTTTTGCCAGCACCACCAACACCTCTGGACTTCTGTGTTTAGATGTACTCAGAGTAAATTAACCTAGAACGCACCAAAATGAGCACAAACTGCCCACAGGGAGATGTTGCAGTGAAGGTTCAGGTACTTGCCAACCCCACCAGCTCACAGCCAGCTGCAAGGAAAATGGAAGGGTGGTGCACATGAGATAGCGTGATGGGGGCTCTGCTCCTGCAATGCTCACTAACGTCTTTTGTTTGCAGCTTTTTTTTAGGTGTTAAATCTAATATTTATCCAGTTTAATTTGCACCACCTTTATGTTTCAGCTGCCACTATGGAAAACAGGATTTTTGTGCCTACAAACAAACACCAAGCCCCCAAGCACACGTACACCCAAGCCAAACATAGTCTGCAAGAGCCCTAAATAAACCAAATACCTGGTGCCTGCTCAAGCTCCCGCACGCTCTTGGGCAAACAGAGCTTCCCAGTCACTCCCTGCACACAGGAACCCAAAGGATCCAGCATTTTCCTAATCTCAGACAACACTGCTTTATGGTTTGCTAGCACAAGAATTGTCTAGGATTCCCTCATCAATGAGTGACGAAGGTCTCTCTGCTATAAATTGATGTTAATGGCAGGTTGTGTACCTTGTTTGTTTATTGCCAAGGAGGAATGTTTGCCGTGGCTGTCAAGTTTATAAAAATATTTCCATGACTTCAGACAGCTTGGCATTTTTACATGCAGCTGAGAGAGTGGGTGAATGTACAGATGAAAAATCGTAGTAACATTATTGAGGCTGGAAAAATAATATCTCCTAGCACCACCAAGGTGGCTTAGAAAGGCCAGGGAGGTCAGCAATATTTCTGAATAAAATGCAGTTTTTTCCCACCAGGGGTTTCTGAAGAGCTGGCAATAATTAAGCATTACAACACCTTTCTGAAGTAGATAACCCAGCAGAGGCCATCTGAGGTTAAAGGACTTGCCCGTGATCACACAAAGCAAATCAGTGGCAGAAAGGAGAATTAAACCCAACAGGCTTAGCTTCCATGACCCAAGTCCTACACACCTGGCTGATGTCCAGATGGAAGGATGGGAGCTGTACCAGCTGTGGACCTGACTGTCAAGCACAGGTCTTCCCAGGCAGTCTAGCAATTGGGCAAAGAGCTGAGCGACAGGCACCCACCCCAACTTCAGGCAGTAATTGTGAAAACAAGTGACAGAAGGCTGGGAAGCAGTGCCTAGTTACCAACCACGGTGCCAAGTGGATTAAATATACATCGATAGATTCAATTACAAAGAGCAGCATGCAAAATGGAACTGATTGCATTCAAGGACCCAGGATGGCAAGAAATAACCTCAAAATAAAATCACAGGTTTCAGTAAGAAGAAATCCATGCTTCCAGAACTTGTGGAGAAAGTTCAGCATTAAGTCCCCAGGGGTGTAATGTCCCAGGCCACCCCAGGCTGGGAGGGCAGAGTGACACCCAAGCCCCAAGGGCTAGTGAGAAGCTTGCAGGACTCAAGTTTAGTGGGCTGAGAGAGATCCATATCACCTAACGCTGAGCAGCCCTTTGTTATCACTGTCACCAGAGAAGCTGGAGAGTGAAGTGCAGAGAAAGTGAGCTGTTCTCCCGTGTCCCCCACCCACCCCCCTTCCCACCCCGCCAGCTGCCTGCGTCTCGCTGGGGCAGGGCTGAGACACATCACTGAGTGAGGAGGAGGAGACCTATTTCACACTTTGGGGGTCCTGGGCTGGAATATCTAAGGACACCCTTCCCAGAGTTGATATTCTGCCCTGCATCCACCTGTGCCTAAATGCACATTCTCTTTTGGGGGGGCCCTGAAAGTACTGGATTTGGCAGAAGCTAAGGTCAGATTCTGACAGCATTGACCAACTCAGCAGTTCAATACTCCTCATCTGTAGGGGGGAACAGAAACACACACTCTTTGCTCTCCTTCTGCACCCATGCATTTGCCCAGGATTTCGAAGTATTACAGAATTTTCACTGCAATCCCACAACCACCTCCATCCTGGACTTATCACGACACACGCACTGCCACAATCACTAGAAAAGATTTCATTTCCTTTTTCTTGGAGCAAAAATAGAAAGGATAATCATTCAACACTCCAAACACACAGCTGTCACCTGAAAAATGCAGGTGAACACAGTTAAATGGAAAGACAAGTACAATCTCAGACCATTTTTTTGTACCTGGAGAACTAGACCAGCAGTATTTTGCATGCAAGATTACAGGTCTGTGTGTAGTTGCATTTTCACATTCCATTACTGCAATTGCACACAGCCAGTTACGTGCCTTAGCAGCAGCTTACAAAAGCAATTGCTGCTAAACATACAAAATCCAGCCCCCAGATGCACACGCGCAAGACTAAAAAACTGGTCCTTATTTTTCTGCCACAGAAAAGATGTGTATTTGCTGGCTGTGTCTGCTCCCTGTGCAAACAGCACACCAGCATATTTCCTTGCACTTGCATTGGTATGTTGAGCCACATATTCATTCAAGCTTTGCAATAATCTAAAATGTATACAGCATTTTGCAGTTAGAAGCATCCCAAAAATGCAAAAAAGGCCTCAGTTTTTGCATAAAAAATTCTTCTCCCAGCAAGCAACTGTAACCACCTCTCCAGCCAGAATGTACTGTCTGTTTAAGGCTCCAGAGAACACAGCGCTTACCCTTTAAGACAGTAAGAGATGAATACTTTTTTTCATTTAAACTATAGGGAGTTTTACCTAGATAGACTGCAATTTCCTGAGCTCGAATCTGGCAAAGTGCCCGGGGCTAAGACCACTCCCCCTTCTTCTTTTGGCAAAAATTACCATGGCGTCTTTAATAGTCAGAAGTAGTTTTCAGGGTTTTGTTTTCACAAAAGATGCTGAGAAAAACCCAGTTGCAAGCAAGCGAGCCCGGGTACTGCAGAACTTCTTCTAAGAACTAGACTGATGTTTGACATCTGAAGTGTACTATCCCCAAATACCCTACCGAGGGATGGTTCAGTTCTGAGTCACAGGGAAGTGGACTGAATCACAAATAGCCATTCCTGCTAACTGCTCCCACCCCCCACCCATCCCAAGTTTACAATCCAAGCAGTGACCAGGTTGAGGTTAGCTTGGGAAAGCTGATGAGATCACAGTCTGGGGAGATAGAGCCTCAGACAGCCTCAAGTTTTTGTTAACCGGCTCCTTGTTTTGCGTGGAGACACAGACAGCAGTTGTTACACCAGGTTTACCATATGTTTATAATATTGTTGTTATGGGAATACATGTACAGTCCATGTCACTGGCAAGTTGTGCTGTTTTCTGCTGGAAGGACAAAACAGAATTCACTGTCCAACAGAGCTCTGAGTGTGTGCATACTTCAAGCAAAATTTATCGTCACATGAGTCACGCTCGGTGCAAAACCACATGCTTTGTCCGTGGACTGGTATGCGAGCCTGCCGTGGTGTCTGCACAGACACACACGACCCTTCAGGGTGCTGCTTCTCCCCAGGAGCTGGGCAAGCATTACCCCATCTCACAGATTGCAGCGGGAAGATCCACACAAGCTTTAAGGCAATTTGCCTCTAAGGCTGCCCATTAGATCAGTGCCAGGATCTCCAGTTCTGTGAGACCTCCATGTCCGATGGCCATGACTCAAGCGGGACAAGCGAAGGATAAAGCAGGGGCAATGTTAACTCAGTTAGGGTCATAACTATGCATCACGTAGCAAAAATATTTGCCTTCCCACGTGTCCCAAAATGGTGTTTAGGGCAGTGAGCTGGCTTACAGGACATAGGAGTTACGTGTTTGTGTGTGAGAGACTGTTGACAAAACCACAATGCCTGGGCCGCCTGCACTCTTAGGTGTAGGGCAGGGAGCACCAGTGGTGCTCCCATCTCCAGTGGGCAGAAGCAATGTCAGTGGCTCCAGTGGTTCTGCCATGCAGAAGCGGCACTGAACAACTAACTGCTGAGGAGAAATCCTCTTTCTGACAGCCCCCAACAAAATTCAGGCTGAAGGAGTGAAATACATTTGCTACCAGCCCCACAAACTCCTGAGCTGCCACTGAAGACCTCTGAAGCAAGAGCAGCTGACTGGAACCAACACACCACCAGTTCAAATGCAAACCAGTTTACCCGTTTAGGCTCCTTCTAGACATCAGCAAACAGCATAAGAAATGGCCAGCTCTCCTCCTCGCCTCCACCCCCCTCCAGCCCTGACACGTTGCCATTTTCTGTCCCCGTCTCCATGCAGCTCGTCACATCCCATGCCGTAGTTGAGGAACGCTGTGCAGGGTTTAATTGTGCACACGTTCTCCGGGGAAGGGTGGCATGGGATGTCCACAAAGGAGCGGAGGCAGGAGGCCAAGGCTGGTTATTGGCCTCGAGTCATACTTGCTGATTGGCGTGTCAAGGATTTTAAAGTGCATAGCTGATCAGATCAGCAGCTTGTCCTAGAAGGAGAAAAGTGACATAAAATATGCACAAGCCTTCCTTCTGTCCTGACAGCAGGTTGAGTTTTCAGATGATGTGGAAACAGCAGCCTGCTCTCCTCCCCCCAACATGGTCTCCTCTTGCGCCTTTGATGCAGCGCTGCTGTCTTGCTCCTGACTCCAGAGACTCTGCTCCCTCCCCAGCCTTCATGCCAAGGCTCAGACTCCGGCCAAGGGACTCCATGCCACTGTTTTTATGCCCACTCAGCCCTTGGCCTTTCTTCTCAGCATGCCAAGCAGGGGCTCATTAGTGTTCCCTGTTGTTAAGCTTTTGTGGCTCAAGCCTACTCAGGGCCAAGCTGGAACAGAAAGGCCATCAAATCCCCATCCAGGAGGGTGTAAAACTTCCCTGTGCTGCCAGCCCAGCCAGAATTCAAACAGGTGATCCTGGAGAGGAAAGGTGGAGCACGCACGTGTGTGATCTGCGTGTGTGAGAGCAGAGTGTGAGCTCTGCCTGCAATGAACTGCTTCTGCTTCAGCTTCTTCTCAAAGAGAGTGACGTGGGCTACATTTGACCTGAGATCTTTCTTCTGCATGTGTATGTGTGTAACATTTTTACTGTGCATGTGAGATGCCTGTGGTATGTGCCTGCTCCATCATGGGAATGCTGCCGTGAATGGAAAAGCTAAAACATGTCACATACTGGTTTCAAGTCTCAGCCACTTCACATGCAGTTTGTGCTATCACAAAGTCGGCTGTCAAATACTACTCCTACCAGGCTGATGGAATAAGCTCTTCTGTAAACTGCGGAAAATACAAGAGCTGGGCCACGTCTGTGCAGGAACCACGCTCACAGCATGTGCACATTGCCCCTCAGAAGGAAGGATGTGCAACACAAACAGGTGTGTTTGCACAAACTTGCAGTTTCCATGCGCGTGGAGGTGCTGAGTGCATGGAAACATTGATAAAGTGACAAAGCTTTATTGCATCCCGACACTTATTTTCTCAAGGGCCAGATGATTTTCTCCTTGCTATTGTCAGATTCTAGCAAAATTAATAGAAATTTACAAAGACATTTTAACAGAAGGCCCCTCTACCAGAGAAACCACATATGGAAAAGGCAAGCCACATGTTCTCTCCTCATCCTCTCAGGTGCAATCCTTTCCCAAGTCACAATTACCCTGGCTACAAAAATCTCTTCCCCTCACCAAATGCCCCAAACTCTGCCAAGCCTGGAAACTCAGCCTCTGTGTTCTTCCATACTGAAAAGTCCTGCCATATCACACTTAGCTTAGCTATGCTTTAGCCTTGCTCATGTCCTGATTCAGTTCAAAATTTCCCCTCTTTTTAAAGCCCTCCAAGGAGATGCTCCAAGGTCTTCCTTAGACATCCTTCCTCCCCGCTCCCCCATCTGTCTACATCCCCTCTCCACAGATTTTCCACCCAGCTTCAGAACCGTAGGTGCTGGAGCCGCCTCCTTCTTCTCCCCAGGTCCAGCTGCCTAGAACAGGCATTTTTTCTCCCTATCTCATTGCCTGACAAGTCTCCTTTCAAACATGATCTGATGCTTCTCCCCCTCCTGTGATGATAAACCTCAGAGTCTCTCTCCCTGCTTCCACATACCTCCATCACTGGACTGACTGTAAGGCATGTGGGATAAAGGTATCATGGAAAACGTTACAGCAAATCACAGGGTTTTGCTTTGATTCTTTTTCTGCTTATTTATTTATTTTTTGAAGGGAGGTAACAAGTCAGGGAGAAGCTGGCTGAGATTTCTGCCGTACATTTTTTTGCAGCAGCAAGATCCTCCATCTTCCTTGCTGGATTGAATAGGGTCTCAGGACAATTTAGACTCCCTCCCCCATCTCCCATTCCTGCTCATATTCTTCAACACATGATGCTCTCCTCCCAGCCCTGACTGGGAAAGCACACATCCTCACTCTCCCCCTCTTCCAGCTCCTGCCTCGCATAGGTTGTGTCAGGACATTAGGATGACGAACATTTGTGCAGCTCAGATTCTTGTACGTTATTTTTTAACAAAACAACTAGAATCAATGAAACCTGAATGATGGTGGCACACGACAAACTTAAAAGACCCCGTGAGGATGCACCTAGCATTTCAGCAGGCTTTCCCTGTCTCATGCCAAAAGGAAATAAAATATCCCTCCAAATTTTAACCAAACCCAGTACCGATGCTGTGATAAGCCCGGGTGTGAGGATCAGGGATTCTCTCTCCTTTGCTTTTTTTTTTTCTTTTTTCCGTTTTTGTTTTTTTTTTCTTTTTTGACTCTTGCACATTATCACCTCACCAACAGTAGGATAACAGCTACAAAACCTCCGGCAAGAGAGCAAGCAAGCAGGCTTCACATTGCTGCTCTCACGCCGAGCTCGATATTTACTCGCTGATAAACGGCAACTGTAAATACATCTCATCTAATCTCCCGACATCCAGGAGGAGGGAAAAAACATCTCCCATCCCCACGGCGGTCTGGCCGGCTCCGGAGACAGCGGGATGGAGAGCTGACAAAAGACCCCGGCTTTCCACCCTCCCCCGCGGGGCTTCTTCCCGGCGCGGGGCAGTGGGGCCGGCGGCCGCCCCGGGCTCTCCCCGCGGCTCTTCCTCGGCCCGCCATCCCCACAAAAGCCTCCGGGACAGAAGCCAACAGGTGGAAGGCGCTTTTTGTTCCTTCTGCGCCCGGTCCCGGCATCCCCGCGGCCGGCGCGGTCCCTCCCCGCGCCCCGCCGGCGGAGGCAAACCGAGCCGGGGGGAAACTGA
>VZRN01005622.1:1775200-1790296 GCA_013397935.1 Dasyornis broadbenti | reverse complement strand
CAGGCATTCATGCCAAGCGGCTTTCACACATGGAGGCTTGTCTCCAGCGGCTGCTGACAAGCCACAAACAAGGCGGCCCCCTCCCTCCTCCTCCTCCCGCCTCCCGCCTCCCTCCTCCTCCGCCGGCCTCTTCCATGCGAACTCCAACTCCGGTGACAGGCGCGGGGCAGGGAGAAGGGCGCCCGCCGCCTCCCCGCGAGCATGGCAGGCGCTCGCTTTCCCCCTCGCCGGGAGAGATCGAGGGATTCCAGGCTCCCTCGGGCAGGAAAGCGAGAGCTAAACCCGCCGAGTAAAGAGCACGGGTCCGCTGCATCCCACCCTCGCCAGCGCCGCCACGAACCATGGCTCCCAGCGCTCCGGCTCCTCGAGGATCAGCCGAGGAGCCGGCCAGGAATTCGCCCCGTTTCTCTGCTCCATGGTTGTGCAAATAACCGGGGACGCCAAACGGCGGAGACCCAACGCCAAAGGCCTCGGGGTCAATTCCATCCCGCAGCAACACGGTGGCGGGAGACGAGGGAAAAAGGCTAGAGGGAAATCACAAAAAACCAAGCCCTTGTGGACTCCTAAAAATTTTTGCAGCCCCCCCTCCCTGCCCGCATTACTGTAAACAGAGGGAGAGCCCAGTTGTTCACTGAGAAAGTCTGGGTTCTTAAGGCATGGCCAGCTCTCAGAACCCCAGACACTAAAAAAGGGCCTGGCCCAACAGCAGGGCAATGTTGGGTCCAGCCTTGCAGAGATTTGAGCTAAGTTTTTTCAGTGACTTCAGCCGAGAGGGTTCCCTGGCCATGCAGGTTTGCACGGCCTCCGTCCAGCAACAGCCAAACCAAAACATAGCCCCTGTGAATCATTAAACTCTGCTGCCTTGTATACGGGTTCAGCAGGGTTCAGTCGGCCCAGAAAGTAAACCACATGACTGACTGTCATATGTTTCGTAACAAAACCACAAAACTCAATCTCAAAAAACACATCCCTGTCCAGGGATAACAAAAGATTTTCTTTCTCCTTGTCTCAACCGAAAAGGTCTGTGGAGCCCAAAAGAGTGTTGCACAAGAATCAGCTGGTTTCATTTAATAAAAGTAATTATAATAATCATAATAATCACCAGTTGGATAGCTTTTGTTGTCCAATGATCTCAAAGATGTTTTACTATCCCAGGCAAGTATTTTTATCTAAATTTAACAAGTGGTGAAACATTCAGGCAGATGAAGTGACCTACTCAAGGTCATCTTCTGAACCTGTAGCAGAAGGGAAAATGCACATTTTTGAACTTAGGTGCTCAACAGAAAAGCCACTTCCCAAAGGTAGTGCTCCTACAATTCCCCCAAAACTCACAAGTTTTATTCAAGTTGCAGTTTTGCTGAAAGAAATTTTAACCAGGTCTGATTTGTAGCTTGGATACTAGGACAGATGCAAATGAGGCTCTTCCTAGGAAAGAGAAATAGAGGTCAAGTGGTGCAGGAAGACTACAACAAAGGTTGACTGGGGAGAAACGAAAAGGGGAAGAGCAAAGCCAGATGAAAAGACTGGAAAATCAGAGACACACCTACAAATTTCCCAGCTGGAAGAGCAGGATAGCTCCAAGAGATCTGGGTGAAAGGTTCGAAGGCAATGTGGAGAATATAAAAAGGTGGAAGAACATAGAGTCTGGAATTTGACCTGCAGGAAAACCAAATCAACCATTTGCAGTCAGGCACTTGAGAGCAGGTAGGGTGCACTCATACCACGCTTTGGTCAAGGTGTCAGTGAACCCCCCAAACAGGCTGCTCAAGCACTCTCACCTTGGCAGGTGCTGGAAGCCGGCACTGCAGGTCCTCCAGAGAGGGTGACTGCCACACTCAGCCCATTGAAAGCAAAGCCAGATTATTCACAGGGTAGTCATCATGTCCAGCTTCATGTCCCACAGTCTCTACAACAGGATGCAGGGCAGCAGCCATGCCCGCTCGTGCACAGGGTTCTGCAGAGCCTGCACGTCCAGCTCCAGGTTTTGGAGTCTTTTAAGGGAGAAAAGCCTCCCTGTGCTGTCACAGGTTGAATCCTGATTGTTTCAAGTATCCACATTCTGCTAATGTGGTAAAACAACTTAAGCTAAGCTTACCTTCCCTGGGAATGGCTGCACCCAATGGATAGCCTTTCTCCACTGCTCCAAATCTCACTCTTTCAAGTAATTTTTCAACCTTGATGAAGGTGGCTTGGTCTTCTTTTCCAGTCCCTGGACTTCCTAATGCATAATCAGCTCTGGGTGAGGCCATATCTTCTTGTAACTGCTGGGAGCTACTGCTCTTGGCAGGGTGGATTTTCCCTCTTCCTTCATTTCCATAACGTTTCCCTTCTGTTTACTTTCCCATTGCTTTCCTCATGGCCCCAGTTCAGGACAGCATGTAAGCACATGTTTAATCTCATTGATCTTGTGGCAATCCATGTACGAAGGAAAACGTGGGTCCTTTGCCCAGCTCCTGCTTATGATTTTTATGTGAAAGAGACATGAGGTAAAAGTCAGAAGTGGTCACCCAAGGGTGGACTGGAGCCTGGGCGTCCCCCTCCTCTCTGCTGAAACCTCTAACAGCCAGGCTGCTGATTCCTGCAGATGCTTCCTCTCCTGGGTGTGTGTGTGTGCCCAGGGAAGCCACTCTTTTAAGAAAATCGTAATGCCTTTGGCAGAAGAGGTGAACATGCCCTCTCTCCAAAACAGCCAGTACCTTGGGAGCTAGAGCACATCCATGGGAGATGCAGACAGGAAAGCCCTGAGGGAGAGGAGGAAGCACTAGCTGAGTCTTCCATATATCCTCTGTGGGGGCTTTATCCCCCTTGGACACTTAAAAAGAAGGATCATGCTCTCTGGGGGCTCACACAGAGCTGATCCTAGAGTTATGCTCCCCTAGGCAAAAAGGAATCTCATGTCTGGCCTCTCCTACTACTGCTGTTGTGCTTAGCTTTGTCAAGTGGGATGCTTTCCCAGGTAGGTGAGGAGCAGAGCTGCTGAAGCTGTGGAGCTTCATTGTCAAATCTGGTGGGCTTGAGGGGTCTGGGCATCCCCAGCACGTGACATGAACTAAACATGGATTTGCAGGATCATATTTTGCACTCAGGTGTTTAAAATCCATCAGGTCCTGCTTTAGGAGACTAGGAGCTTCCTTTTATTTGGCTCATCTCTCAAGTAAGAATTGTGATGCCCTGTTCTTGTGCTTCGTTAGTTTAGATCATGGTGGAAGATTTGAAGGGCAGCAAGAAAAATAACACCTTTTCACTGTATGCATGTACAATGTGTTAAATAACAGGACCTGGTCCCCAGTTCTGTACAGGTGACTGCTGTAAAACAAGCAGCATGGGATAGGAGAGTCTGACCCCCATAAGCAGAGAATATACGTACGTTTCCTTACCTGCTCCACTGAAGCCTTCAGCTGCTCCCTCCTCTACAAATACATCAAGAATGCCTAAAAAAACCCCCTGTGTTTGTCCTGTTTTCCAAGTGGGAATACATACACCTGTACCATATAGATGTTCTGTGAGTACAGGGTAGACCAGACACCTCCAGAGCACACTGGGCAAACTGAACGTATGCAGATCATCTGCACAGCATATGCACAGCAGGTCTGACAATTGTTGGATTCATTAGACATAGTGTGTGAATGCCATACAGTTCACCTCCCCAGCGTGCAGTCAACCTATCCTGAATTTCTGGATGTTCAGCAGTCCAACTATCTGAAAGGCCTGATGGGCATGTGGAAATTCTGGATAAGCATATGGAGTATTGAGATTTCATCCCAACCAAATTCCCAGGCAGAGAAAGACGAGATTTCCAAGGAAATAGGCACACATGGATGCTGAAAAAGAAGGGGTGATTCCTCTGTACCTGTAGAGCAACCATCCATATCTCTTCTGATTTATGCTGCTCTGCCTTGCCCAGCACTTTTCTTCTCATTGAGTGCCCAGGCTGTTCCAAAAGCTGCAGGTTTGTGTCTGCTCTGCTACCCTGAACTTGCATGGCTCTCTGTGGTTGCCTGTGCACACACATCCTGTCTGGTAATGTGTAAACTGATTGTATTTGCTACCTGTCCTCTGTGTCTCAGAGTAAATGTTCTGAAATGGTCACACTTTGCAGCGCTCTGAAGAGTCTTTTGCTCAACCCCATCAGTATTTCCCCGTGTCAATACAGACCATCTAATTTCACTGCTAGAGATGTTTCATTCCTAGTCAGACCTCTGACAAAATATTCTCACGAAAATTTCAGGAATCTCATTATTGCCAATTTTCAAGCTGTTATTTTTCTTGAAGCCCCTGGTCTTCAATTCATGGGCTTATGGAAGAAGATCAGCCTTCACTAAAGAAGGAAAAGTAACTTTTGTAGCTTGTGAAAGGCTCTGGAATAGCAGAAGAGGACCCTGAAATGATAGTGTGTGTGTGTTTTCAAGCCAGATTTCTGAGCTGATGCCCTGATTTTCAGGTCCTGGCTCTCAGCATTGCTCTCCGGCGGTGACACTGCACTGTTCAGCCCGTTCTGCTGCAGGCAGAGGATGCGCCGAGGAGCGTTGTAAGAGAAGAAGGGTGGCTGTGGAGCAGTGCTGCAGAGGTATCCCGAAGCGTCCTGAGCCGGAGGGGGCTGTTCCCTGGCAGTGCATTGTTTCCCGGTGGTGTCATGCCGTGAGGTAGTGCCGGCTGTGGTTGTAACCAGCAGGCGGAGCTGGGCTGGATAAACAAGCGAGAGCTATTCATAGCCATGAGGAGGGCAGAGCGCTCCTCTCCTAGCAACACAGCCAGGAGAAGAGCAGGAGAGCTCTGCCCAACTGGTGGTGAAATGTCTGTGTGGAATGTTGGTGTTTCTCCCTTCCCGAGCAGTTGCCGCTCCACTGCTGTGCAATGACTGGAGCCCTCTCACCTGCGGTGCTTCCTCGCTCCAAAACCTCGATTTAATCTCAATGATGCACTCGTGCAGGTAGTGGGCAGCTCTGTTTGCTGGGGTTTGATCAGTGAAAATGCCCTTGCCTGGTTTAAAACGACCAAGAGATGAGAGTTAAAAGGTGGGGTGGAAACCTGCACTGTTGGGCTGCGGCAGCCAGGAGCTCCTGGCAAGAGTTTGAGCAGGGACACCACTGTCCCAGCGTGGGTGCAGGACCATCCTTGATCCAGCACACTCATACTTACAAAGAGCTGGAGGGCTGCTGCACTGTTCCCTTCTTGTCAAAAGGCCAGTTACAGCAATACCTGCATGTAGGGCCTGATTTATTTTCTTGGATGTGTGGAGTGAGGCTGGTGAGGCACTGGAACAGTTTGCCCAAAGCAGATGCGAATGCCCTGTCCCTGGAAGTGTTCAAGGCCAAGTTGGATGGGGCTTTGAGCAACCTGGTCTAGTGAAAGTTGTCCCTGCCAATGGTAGGAGGGTTTGGAACTGGCTGATCTTTAAGGTCCCTTCCAACTCAAACCATTCTTTGTTTCTATGGAACCTTAGAGCATAGCTCTGGAAGCTCTGGGTACAGGTATGTGATAAAGCCCACTGCAGGGGAATTATACCAGGTAAGTGTGCAGGGACAGCTTGCAAAGGAAGCTAGCACACCCAGCCGTTTGAAAAATTAGGCATGTAGTAGCAAGGTACTGACAAGTGTTCCACACACCTGTAACACTGCCAGTAAATCAAGCAAAGGCATTTGTCAGCTTGTCATTAGGAGAGTAATGAGGTAAGTACAATAGAATTTAGGGCAAGCAATGAGGCCAGCATCCCTCTGCAGTAGATCCGGCCAGAGACAAAGAAGAGTCAAAGTTTAAAAGCAAACAAGACTCCAAGCAGAGGGAGTGCAGTCCCTAATGAAGGGCATCCCTTGCTCTGATCTCTGCATAGTGCAGAGTTAGTTGGATTTCTGGGAAGGACCAAGGCTGCCTTCATCCTGCTCCTGCCACATAATGAGAGGTGCAGACACATCAGGACATTTCTGATTTCACCAGTCCATACTCATAACAAATGCTCTCAAATCAGCACACAGGTATTTTGATCTCTGGCAGATCACGATGAGCAGATTGTTGACAGACACCATAGTTTTCTAGCAAGGTTTAAATGTATGAACTTAATGAATTGTTGGGAACAAAAAAGAAGGGGGAAAAAAATCAGAAGCTCAATTACAATGTCTGTCTGAAAGCTGCATACTAGGCTTCCAGATCTCTCACAAAACATGCCACCACTTGAACTCCAGGAGTAATTAAATTTTATGGAGTTTGGCGAGAAGAGAGGGCCTCAACTCATAGTTTACCATTTGGTTACAAACTACTTACTAAATAGCAGGAGAATTATCAAATCCTGCAATGCTGGGTTCTGCTCCTAACTATAGGCGCTAGAGGTTAAAACAGCAAAGGGGTTGACTGAGTCATGTAATTTGGCCCATCCAGATGAAAAGTGAGGTAGCTGAAGGAATAAGAGAAATGTTTTCCAGTCTCAATGAATGCCATACAGTGCAGCTTTTATCTTTATTTTTGCATTGCAGGAGGTTTAGGCATGCAAGGGGTCACAGACTGAAGCCCTGGCCAGCGAGTGAAGTTAAGAAGTGCCCTGTAACGCAAGTGAAATAGCAGCAGGGGAAAGCCAGGGATGCAAGGTGTGCTTCCTCAGGGCAGCCTCCCTGAGTCTGCAGGAAATTCAGCCCGGGACTCTCACTTAATGATCTCACTGATTCAGCTGAAAAAGCAAAAGCCTAGTACAGCTAAGAGTACGTGATAGAAACAATGATAAGGCAAGAGAGAGGGAAGAAAAAAAGAACAATTGATTTAATGCCTTCTTCATTTGTATTTAAATAAATAAAGATGCCAATAGAAGGCTCTAGGCACCTTACCACACAATTAACACAACCAAAGAGAAACCAAACTATGCACCACTCCCAAGCAGCATGAAATGATTATCCAGAATGTGCACTGCCACCTCCCAGAGGAAAAAAAGGCTTGCCCCAGCCCTCACAGCCTCTCTCTCCAAAGGGTGACATTTGTAATGTGCTTGCCTTGCAGGCATCTGCTAGGAAAGAGGGACAGCACAGCCCTGAGAGCCACTGCTGCCCTGCCAGGGACACCCCTGTACCTCTGCCTGCCCGCGGGCTGAGAAGAATTGCAAAGCACATTGAAAGGGATACAACAACGTACCGCTCTTCTTTCTTAGCAGAAAAAATGTTGGCTCACCCAAGCCCCTGTTGACACTGAAGAATATTGCTGGCCCTGGTATAACGAGCTGGAAAACTTCTGTGTCCTAATGAAAAGAAGAAGAGGAAAAAAAACGTAATTTCACCGGCAGTTGTTTCACTAGCAGGGCTGTTACAAGCTCCAAGCCATAATGCTGTTAGTGTTTCTCCCACCACCAGGCAGCAGGAATTGTTTCTGTTTCCCATTAGCATCTCTTGCCCAATGCTGCAGCTGCACACACACTCACCCACCCCTCTGGCTGCCGGTGGAGCCAGGGCTGGAGCTGACAGAGCTCCCGGCCCTCAGCTCCGGGGACACAGCTTTCCTTCCCCTGCCCGCACCAGCACAGACACAGTACCCGAGCCTGGCTCTGCTGGTCAGGGGCATCCCGGGGGTGTCAGATGTGGTGCCCAGGTGTGTGCAGAGCCCCAGCTGCTTGTCCTGCACAGCAGCAGTTTTTTTGCTTGAGTTCAGGTGGATGAACCTCTGTTACACCTGGTGAGCAGAGACTACTTTTGCGGCAGTCATGCTCAAGTGCTAAGCCAGTGACTCTCAGAGCCCCAACAGGGTGCTCCAAAGTCACCTGTGAGTGAACTCTTGGTGCTGTAGGAGAGTTCCTCGTGTCCTCTCTGGCTGGGCCCAGAGGTCCCCAGCCCAGCCTTTCACAGAGCAGCCCCCAAGATCCTACAGTGCTGCAGGGCAAGCTCTAGGCCAGCAAAACAGATCAGGGGTTGGGATGAGGCAGAGGAATGGTGTGTGCCCGTTGGTCCAAAGAAACCTAGCAATGATGGGGCATTCAGATAGAGGCATAGAGGCTGGGTGCCATGAGTGGGGACAGTGGGGGAATTAAAACTTCATAGAATTACAGAATCAAAGAATTGTAGAAAATGCTGAGTTTGAAGGGACCCATCAGGTTCATCAAATCCAACTCCTGGCCCTAGGCAGGACACCCCAAGAATCACACCATGTGCCTGAGAGCATTGTCCAAACACTTCTTGAACTCTCTCAATCTTGGTGCTGTGACCACTTCCCTGGGGAGCCTGTTCTGGTGCCCAACCACCCTCTGGGTGAATATCTTTTCCTGATATCCAACCTAAACCTCTCTGACTCAGCTTCATGTCCTGTTCTCAGGTCCTGTCACTGGTCACCAGAGTGAAGAGATCAGTGCCTGCCCCTCTGCTTCCCCTCGTGAGGATGTTGAAGACTTCAGACTCCTTTTCTTCAGGCTGAACAGACCAAGTGACCTCAGCCATTTGTCATAAGGTTTCCCCTCCAGTCCCTTCACCATCCTTATTGCCCTTCTTTTGGTCGCCCTCTAATACCTTAATGTCCTTTTTATACTGTGGTGCCAAAACTGTCCCCAGGACTCGAGGTGAGGCCGCCCCAGCCCAGAGCAGAGTGGGACAATCCCCTCCCTTGCCTGGCTGGCGATGCTGCGCCTGATGCCCCCAGGACTGGGATGTCCTTCCTGGCTGCCAGGGCACTGCTGACTCCTGTTCAAGTTCCCATCAACCAGGACCCCCAGGTCCCTTTCCATGGTGCTGCCCTCCAGCCTCTCATTCCCCAGTCTGTCCGTACATCCAGGGTTGCCCCATCCAAGGTGCAGAATCCAGCACTTGCCCTTATTAAACTTCACACAGTTGGTGATCGCCCATCTGTAATTTCTCAAGGTCTCATTGAAGGCCCTGTCTACCCTCAAGGGAGTTGACAGCTCCTCCCGGTTTAGTCTTGTCAGCAAACTTACTTAGTATTCCTTCAAGTCCTATGTCCAAGTTGTTAATGGCAATGTTGACGAGCACAGGGCCGAGAATGGAGCCCTGCAGAACCCCACTAATGACTGGATGCCACCACGAGTACCCCCCACTCACTGGAACTCTTCGTGCCCGATCTGTGAGCCAGTTGCTCACATACTGTATAAAACAGTTATCCATCTGCATGCTGGACACTTTGCCCAGAAGGATACTGTGAGAAATAGTATCAAAGGCTTTGCTGAAGTCCAAAAAGTTTACATCTGCTGGTTTTCCTGCTAATTGCTGGTTGATTGCTGACTTTTTCCTGCCAGAGTAACTGTTGCTATTATCAGGCAAATATACAACTGCAGTTGCAGGAGAAAAAAAATCCTCTGCTGCAGTAAAGGCTCTCTGCTGTTGTTCTTCTGAACTACCTGCTCCAGACTGAGCATGAGCTGTATCCAGATCATCTGGGTGACTGCAGAGGTGCTGTGGGGCAAGCTCAGACCGGCATAATTCACAGTTCTGAGCACTGGACAAAAGAAAGGGGTTGCCTGAATGGGCATAGGAAGGACCAGTGTGTAGCTGGTTCTCCAGACCCTTGGCAGATCTGGTGTGCAGTGCAGCCTCCGAGTCCTGTGTGAGCCAGCTATGGGAGACAGACATCACCTCCAGCCTGGCAGTCTGGCAGAACTTGAAAGCACAAGTCTTGAACCACAGATAGTGGTTTTGCCAGGTTAATCCTTACATCTCAGATCTGGCTCTGCCCTTGCAGTTGACATCTGACCACCTGCTCTGACAAAATCCTAAATTCTTGCAGGATGAAGTTACAAAGAGGAGACTTTCAACACTCCAGTAACTTTAATTTGTCTTTGGGTTCTCTACAGGTTCACAGTCACCAACTATAGCAATAACCAGAGTGATCCTTATAAAGCAAGGCAGGGTTGCCAAAGCAGGGGCAGATCTGAAGGTTCTTGGGAATCACAGTTGGATGCATCCTTACAGTCATGGGAATGACACATGGTGACAAGGCTACCCTTATGAAATCTGCACCTCACACATCTGGCAGGTCAGCCAATGCCCTGCAGAGGCAGTCTGCATGGTTCCACAGTGTTTGCCACCTTGGTGACCCTGACACCTATGCAGCATCCAGCACAGAGTTCTGCTGCTGCTAAATCTGTACCAGGGCATGCAGGCACAGCAGAGCTCATGGGATATGAGTTGGCTTGGGTTCAGTACTAGTCCTGCTTCCTCGGTTCAGCAGTGTGCCTTCTGTAACAAGGTTGTGCATGGCTTCAAAAAGGTACCATGACTTCATGGGATCAAGGCCAGAGATTTGAAGTCTGCAGGGCTCGCTGGTGCTGCATGGGCACAGTGACTTGGGTCTTCACAGGCAGGACATCCTTGCACCACCTTTCCCTCTGTAAAGATGTTTGCAGTACCCAGTGGGAGCAAAAGGAGGAATGAGTGACATCAAGAAATCTGCCTCTGACTGGGAACTCAGAGAGTTCATCCCAAAGTGACCTCAGGTGTGCTTTGTCACCTACCCCAGTGCCAAGTGCGTCTCAGCACACACACCCCCATAATCCCAGCCCAGCAGCCATCCTCATGCTCCTCTCAGTGGGCACTGCCTGGCTTGGAGCCTTCTCTTCAGGTTTCTGTCAACTGCCAGAAAAGCTCTGGCTCTCTTGTCCCTGGTGGCCAGAGCTCACATTTGGCAAGCACAGCCCAGCAATCCTGCGGGAAGGCATGCTTAAATAAAGGAGCTGAATATATCTCCTTCCTCGTCCAGCAATTATTCTGCTTCCTTTCCTCATTCGAGGTCCCCAGCCTGAGTGCCTCTGCCTCAGCGCACTCTGGATGCGCTCCCAGCAGTGCTCAGCCCTGAGTGTCAGCTGGGAGCACATGCAGCCACAACATCAGGCATGATCCCTGCTCCCAAACAGCACCAGCTGTCACCACCTCAACCCACTGGGACTCAGTGGATTGGGGTTTTTCTAGTGTGTACATTCTGCCAGCCCCAAGCCTCAGAAACCCACCCGAGCTGTGCATTACTCAGCAAGCCCCAATCCTAACCACCACCCCAACGGGGAAAAGCCATGGTTACTGTGCTGCCTGCTTGGGGGCAGGTGGTTGGCAGAAGGAGGGGTCACCGTCCCATGGGTCAGGGAGGCTCCTGGCAGTCTCTCAGGAGGCCCCTGGGCAGAGGGCTCATCCCATCCACAGGTGCAGAGATGCCCAGCAGAGCTCCCCAGGGAGTGTGGGCTTACCGAGCCTCTGTGGGAGGATGCACGGAGGGAAACCTCTCCTACCAAACATCCAGCCTTGAAATAGTCTGAGTGGCCTCATCTGGCTCCTAGTGTACTCCAAACATGTGGGTTGATGTCAAAGCTATGCTACTTAGGGTGGAAGAGTCTGGTCCACTTCCAATATATTTCTGCCAGGAATATTGCCACTGGCTCCAGGAGGGACTGGGTTTGGGCCTGGGGGAAGGAGAAGAGATGGAATGCAGTGCCACTGTGGAGCAATCAACCTGCACTTCTCAAAGCTGTGCAGCATTCTCCTGGGTGCAGAGGTGGTAAAGGGAGAACATCCAGAAAGGAACAAACTGGCAGCTGGAGCTCTCTGACTCCATAACTCTTCGTCTCTCCAGTACTTGCTGTTGCTACAACAGGAGCGATTAGTGCCCCCCTCCAAGGTCAAGGACTCTCTGTACCAGGCACTGAACAGGCAAAATGAGGAACAGCTCCTGCCCTGAGCAGCTGAACTAAAGAAGAGAGTAAGGGAGACAGAGGTGAGAAATGACTTGTTAACCATGGCATGGGCCGAGGGAAGAGCTGGGATCACAAACATGGGTCTCTCCACCTCCCTTGAATCCCTCTCCCCCAGCCCAGTGCCCTTGGCAGTGAAATCACACAGATGCTCCTCCACAGCTCTGCACTGCTGTGGAGTTAATGAGATAGGTCTGCGAATTAGTTAATTTCCAGGAGCAGTTCTTTCATGACAAACACCACACAGCAGGCATTTTACATCTACAGCTACAAGAGCAGCCTCTAAGCCCACAACCCTTTGTCAAGAGTAAAAATAGAAAACAATCACAGTAGATAGGAAGAGACAGGAATAAGGCAAGGGCAGGGAAAGATGGAAGCACTACAAGTTCTGCAGAAGAATGGAGGCTTCGAAAATGTCCAATTATTTCCAGAACCTATGTGCTGCACACTTGTTTCAGCAAGGTGGTAAAGAGGATGGCTCAGGGCTACACAAAGCCATGTCTAATAGTTCTATGGATTCAAACACCTTAGACTCATTACTAAATAATTAGGGAGCCCATCCTAACCCAGAAGTCACATCTTTTCACATTGGCTGAAGCTGAACAAGGCCCTTGCATTTCCATCCCACCGGGATCAGGGTTCCAGCAGCGTGGCAGCCTTAGCAGTGCTCAGGGCTCCAGAGGCGAGCAGCAGACAAGGCAGAGGGAGGCAGCTGCGAGTAGGGGCGGTGCAGAGAGACAGCAATGGCAGGCCCCAGAGTCCCTATGGAGGAGCGATAAGGAACACCAGGGAAAACACTTCCTTGGGGAAGGATTCCTTTCAGGAAAGAGAGGTTGCAGAAGGGGCACTCAGAAAAGAGGGCAGTTCCAGCCATAATCACAGCAGTGCTGGGCCAGCTCAAAGCTCCAGGCAGCCCTGTAGCCTGTCTCCAAGAGCCATGGGAGGAGATGCTGGAGGACAAGTGCAGCCTTCCCATGGACAATCCTCTTATCCTGAGCTGAGCTTGCCAGCACAGGGATAGCAGTGGGTGCACAGTCTGTCCACGCGGGGCACCAAGTGAGCACGAGCAGGACTGTGAAAGGCAGTGCTGAGGCACAGTTGTGGTGCACAACAGGCACAGGGGAACTGCAACTTTGGTGAGCGGTGTTTCCATGGTGGGGAGCTGAGGAGGGGTGGCGAAGGCACGGGTAAGTGCCAGGCAGTGGAAAAGAGGGAGACAAAGAAGATATTTTAGAAAATAAAGGAGGGGACTGATTAGGAATGGAACAAGAGAGAATGGATAGTCTCTAGAAGATAGCACAGTAGGGAAGAAAGAGACTTTGGTGACAGGTGGTGGTGGAAGAACAAAGCAGAATAAAAGAGGCGGTGTGAGGAAGAGAGTGTGAACACAGTCAGGCTGAAATGAGAGACTGAAATAATGGTGGGGAGAGCACCCCTCAGACATCCTTCAGAAAGGAAGTGACAAAGAGTGAAAAAGGAGGAAAAAAACCCCATAAAATGCAAAGGAAAGAAGTGGATATCATTGTATCACTGTGAGGCAACGCTGGCGTGCAGGAACCCAGTGATTGAAAAGCACAGGCAGAATGGTAAATTCCCCTACATGTGCTTGCACACCATAGCCACAAATAACCTGGGGATGCAAGGACTGCGTGTTAAATTGCAGTGATGCCCAGAAGAATGGCCCACCACCTTTTCTACTGTGTCTCAGGGCTGGGCCTAGAGCTCAGGCACAAATCCACGCCAGGCAAGAAATCCTGTGCCAGTGTCCCCCTGCTTTCACAGCCTGCTGGGGAGGAACCTACTGGTCTGTGTCTGAGGATGCCAGTCTTGGAAGCTCAGGAATCCTGCCTGCAGGGAATCAGGGTGCTGAAAACACTGGACTGCTTTGAACAATAAGGAGGTTCATGTCCTCAGCTTGGGTGCTCTGCCTTTCGCCTACACTGAAGGCTTGGAATAGCCACAGGGAGACAACAAGAGCACCACTCAGGGTATGCCTGGGATCCCTAGGATAAATGTGAGGCTGGTCTCAGCACACAGAGAGAGGAATCCAAACACCATATCTGTGGCCGTAGTCCCTGCTGCAATGCTCTTACAAGGAGCATTTTTATGTATTAAAATAAATTTTTCCCTGTAACTTTCTTTTTAACAGTGCTGGAAGACGTGACTTGGGAAGAGGCTGTGGAACAGAGGGGAGAACAGTGAACATCAGAGAACAGAAATCACATCCCTTGTCATAGAAACGCCACCCAGGAAGGCCAGCCTGTCACTGCTCTGGAGGAGGGCTTGGGCAGAGAAGGGTTTGTATGCTCTGCCACATGCAGCCGTTTCCTTCATTGAGAGGATCAAAAGCATCATTTACAGCTGCGATTATCAAAGCCAATCTTTCGGTCTCATTGGTCAAACTGGGGAAATCTCCCAAGTGCTTGTACTGCTAAAATAAGATCTTGTTCAGTGGAGATTATGCAGAACCATCTCTTTCCAGGCACATTTTGTTAGCAAGGGATTAACTAGGAATGTTGACATTTAAGTTGTTGTCGCTGCATATTTGAGGCTGAGTGTACATTAATTACAGGGCAGCACAGCTCCCACTCTCAAAGCTCCTTTTTTACCAGAAGAAGGGACCAAGGCTGTGCCTCCGCCTGTGCATGAGAGGAGTCGGACCTACGAGGAGCTCCAGCAGGGATTTCAAGGGGGCAGATCAGGGGACAAGGGAAGACAGTCTGGTGCTACAGAGGCAGCCTCAGCTAACACCGTATTCAGGTGAACGGGGCAGTGTGCACTGATGGCAGAAACTGTAATTTCACACATCATCTTCTCATATTTAAGGAACTGGGCAATTACTAGAGGTTCTTTGATTGCAGAACCATATCTATATCTCCAAAGGGGAAAAAAAAAAGAGAGAGAAAGAGAAAGTATAATGTTACTTCAGTGACTTGGTTTAATCCTCTCGGTGCTTGGATGGCAGGTAACATTCAGGGCCATGCTTTCCTTTATCCATCCTGGGCATCTCAGATGACTCTGGACTAAACCGGCTCAAAATATCAGTACAGTCATCCATCACATCTCATTCATGCTGGATTTCAAATCTCATTATGATCCAAAAAGGCACAGGCAGAAATCCACAGTTTTGTTATTGTCCTAGCATTTCCAACATGAATGCATCCAAAATACCACAAGAGCAATGGTGCCTCAGCACACAGACGTAAGGCAGGAACAGAAAAAGCTGCTCCGGTGCAATTGTTCAGCTCCATTTCATGGAGAGAGCTGCACAGGGGGAGTGCTGCGTGGCGGGGAGAGGAATAGAGAACACGCCAGGCTACACAGAGCTGACAGAGGGAGCAGGACGAGAGGGAGAACAGGGCAGCGAGAGACGCACGCAACTCGAGGGGAGAGGTAACAACAACAGCACGCACCCCGAAGGAAAGAGAAAAAGAAAAGGGGCGGGG
>VZRN01005622.1:1757529-1775126 GCA_013397935.1 Dasyornis broadbenti | reverse complement strand
CGGGTCCCGCGGGCAGCCCCGGCCCGCGATCGCCCCCTGCGGGCCGGGCGCGGAGCTGCGGGCGGGGCTCCCCCCGGCCCCGGGTCCGCTCCGAGCCCCCGCCCCGCCCTGCCGGGGCACCCCTGCTCTGTGCCTTCGCTGTGTCCCCGCTCCTGCAGCCCTGCGGCGGCATCTCGGACCTCCCTTCCTTCCTCTCTCCCTCCCGCAGCTTCTCAGAAGGCTGCAGCTGCAAATTGCTGCCTCAGTCTGCGAGGCAGCTCTGTCTCCTCCATAAGGGAAGCTTTCTGGATAGCTGAGACCCTCCTCAAGGGGCTGTGAGATGGAGAAACAGCTTTTGAGGAGAGACTCGGAGCGAGCTAATGCATCCCCTCTGCACCACCGCCAAGCAGGGAGGGAGATGCTGCCGGAGGAGGACAGACACAAGCTTGCAGCCCACAGCAGTGGCAGAACTTAGCCTGCCCTGCACCTTTGCTCTTAGCACAAGAAATCCAAGGACGATCCATGGGATCATCCCGGGGGATAAGGGCCACAAAACCCTGGCAAAGGGACTGGGGCACTGTGATGAGAAAGGCCACCAGAACGGAACAGGTCGAACTCCTACCGCAGTGTAGAGGGACATCTTCATTAATAAGGATAACATAGGGTGGCTGAGGTGTCTTAAATCTTTAACCAAGTAGCAGAAGCTGTGGGCGTGTTTTCCTTTCCTCTGTGTGTAAGGGACTCCCACATTCCTCCTCGTCCTCCGTCAGCCTGGGCCGGGTGCTGGGAGCCCTTGGCCGAGCGCCGGGCTCAGCAGCAGCAGCGGCAGCAGGGAATGTTTAAGTGCCCCCCGAGGCCCTCCCGCCTGGGCGCAAAGTGGAGAAGCAGCTGCCTGTTTACAGTGGGAGGGTGCAAATTGGCCTTCGGGGAGAGCCGCACCGCTCATTTCCCTGCAGCTCAGCTCGGGCGGGAGCGGGGGGGCAGACCTCCAGCTGAGGAAAACAACCAGGAAGGCGAGTATCTGCCATTTCCTAGGGGAAAAGGATTCAGAGGAGAACTGTCTGAGTCTATTAACTGATGCTGGTTCCTGTGGAGAGATGGTGGCACACTGGTTTACTTCAAATAGTCTGTTTCCATCTCTAACACCACCTTCAAGCATTCAGACCCAGACACACAGAACTCCCTTCCTGCTACCTTCTATACAACATGTCTCTCACAGAGGATTTTATTTTCCTAACGGGAGACACGAAGCAGGGTTTGCAGTAAATGAAAAGAACCGTGTCCATTTGCATGGTTGCATAATCACGTTATACAGGGATCTTTCAGACTCTGGAGAGCAGAGCGAGAGAGAGAGAGAAAAGTGGGACGTCATGAGCGGGAGCTAAAAGCCAGATCTCTCGATGAGATCAAGGAATAGATGTGAAGTCAGTCAGATGGAGAAATGTCTGGATAGCTCTTCCAAACAGTGAGAGTCGCAGGCTTAGCTCTGAACATAAACAAAGAGAGATGCTTCTGGGGGTTGGGCTAGGTTTTGTATAAACTCTGTTTCCTCTTCCATCGTTGAAACCGGATGAGAAGAGCAGCCTGTAGCCAGGATCCTTTGCCTCTCTGCTAAAGGCTTGCACAGGGCTCAATTCCCAGGGTGCTCAGGCCAGGACCTTTCACCAACATCATATTCACTGCAGAGTGAAAGAAAAATCGCTCACTTCATGCTGCTGAATGAGAAGCTCTATTTCCAGAATACACATTTGCCTCTTACTAAATGGTAATTTACCAGCACTGGCAATATTCCCTTTTGGATTCCCTGGTGACCGTTGATTAGTCCAAGCCTCAGCCCAGGGTGACCCAAACCACAGCCTTTGAGAGAGAAAGCTCCACTTGAAATATAAATGCTATTAAATCAAAAGGACAAATTTTCATGGAAATTAAATATTCTCTGAAACAAGGGAAACCAAAACCAGACAAGTGTAGCATTTCCTTTCTAAGGATAAGAAATTAATTTTGAAACGTAACATCACCCATTTACTATCCTGTTACCCTGAAATTCCTGCCTCCCCTTTCTTACTCCATTATTTGTTCTGATGTCAGCAGCAGGAGGGTAAGAACATCTCCACAAACATTTCATGGTCCACTTTGTAACTTAAGTACTTCTGCGAAATTTTTAAAATCTAGGACATTTAACCATCCAAACCATTTGAAATGTTTAACCATCTGAAGGATTTCTCAGCTGCTTCCTCGAGTGCGAAGTCAAACATCGCCTATCCTGTGGAAAAGGGAGAGTGGGAGGACATGTTTTTTACATGTTGTACCTCTTCGCCTCCTTTGCACAGTCTGATTTCTTGCTCACAGAGTAGTGAACGGATACAGTATTTAAAGGAGATGTATCCTCAGCCAGAGAGGACAAGGAAGCAACAGGTGCCCAATCTAAATTAACTGTCTCACCCCTGGGTGCAAAGCTGTCATCACCAGTCCCAAACTTGTTACAAGGAATAAAAGGCTAACGTGAGAGGCACAAGAGACCCTTCCATCCCCAAGCAACCTGCAGCATATGGCAGCAGGAACCTGCAGGATTTCCAGTGGCACGGAACATGACTGCCAGGGGCTGCCTTCCCTTTGATGCCTGGACCTGTTTGCAGCATTTGGGAAGTGTGAGGAGGCAACAGGCGAAATGCAAACCTAGCCCACGGTGCTCACATTAAATTTCTCAACATGTGGTGTTCCGTGCGAGTGGGATAACTGTCAGACATAGCCTCTAGAGGACATGTTCCTCAGTGGGCTTAGACTGCTCAGAAATTCCTGGATTCCTCCCCCAAGCCAGGCAGCTCCTGGTTACCTGTCTCTGCACTGCTGTGCCACATTCTGCCTGCTGCAACTGTACCGTGAAAACTGGGGCATTTATCCGTACCTCTGTGCTCCACATAGACTCAGTTTAGCTAAGGACATCTTTCACGTCCTCACTGCTGCTGTGAGCTCCCAAGACAAGCACCTAAACCTCCCAGGGACCATGAACAGTCCCAAGAGTGGGACTGAAAAGTAAGCTGAGAGGAGTACAGTGCCCCAGAAGGGAGGGATACCTTAGTTATATGCAAATGAGCTTGTGGAGGCTCTGGAAGAAGACTAGGAGCTCTGGAAGCAGACTAGGAGGTACATACGGATGCTGATTACAGCTGCAAACCACTTGACGCAAACCATTAGGCACTGGCAGTAGAAAGTATGGGTCTTACAGATTTTGCTGAAAATAATATATTGCAAACTTGTTGCTTGAGATGTGAGGGGCCAAGTTATCTGCAATGTAAGAGATGAACAGGGCTTTTGCATCAAATTTCCTGCTCTTTATCTGTCTGGGATGACAAGAGGAGGAACGAGAAAGATTTTTTTACTTGTGAGAATGTTCCTTTTTGGCCTGGACTGTGCCACGTATGCCTTACACACTGAAACAGGGATTAGGTACTAAGTAGGGGAAAGCTTCAAGTAGGACCCTGAAAGAGGAGCAAGGGGTTAGCCTGAAGTTGGGAAGGGGCAGAGCTGGGGAGGGAAGGTGGCTGGGCATGTCTTCTGGATGGCACCCATGAAACAGGCATAGAAGAGCACCCAGGAACAGGCTCACTCCAACTGGAGCATGATCCATGTGGAGAAAAGCTGTCTGAGCAGGAGAGGTCCAGCAGCAGTGGCAGAAGTGTGGAGCTGTTAAGAATTGCTGGTGGCTCAGGCTGGTGTTAGAGAGCATGTACCAAGGAGCTCACCAAGCCACACAGCCAGAGGAATCCTTCCCCACTGCAAACTCACTGCTGTTCAAGATGTGCAAGGAGTGTAAGCAGCAGCAGACAGCTACAAAACTGTCACAAACCATGAGAGCCAGCAGGACCACTCTGTGCCAGGATAAATCCCAGCGAATCAGAGCTGTGTGATGCAGCCAGTGGGGGAAACGGTTCTCGTGTTTCGAAAACCTTCCCTAGTGCAGCTGGAACAGAAGTAGGCAAATAGAAAATGTCTGTGAAACAAGCTGCCAAGGCAATAACACCTGGGTATACTGGGGCAGCTCTAAATTGAGTGTTTTCCTCATCAGTGTCACTGCAAAGATGACCAAACCCACAAGGAAGAGTAACGCTTGAAGGAAGAGGTGGTATGGAAAGTCTAAGGAAATGAATACCATTGTCAAGCTTTGATTTCCCATTTATGCAAAGTTGTTTTTTTTTTCAATCTACTGGCAAAAAATAATCAGTGTGGAGACAGTGGGAGTATCTTGTGGGAAAAAAATTAGCTTTTCTAAAGAAGTTTACAAATAATGGGTCAGATTTCCTTCAAAGTGACATTGAATCAGAAGAAATAAAAGGAGCTACTCAGATTTAGTAAGGAACTGATCCTATTGTTTTAATGTTATTTTGTTTTAATGATGTTGGAAAATGGTGACAAATTGGCTCCCTCTGGTTTGGATTTTTCCAGACTGGCACAGGACAGATACTACAAATGAAGAATGCCAGTAGGACTATAAATGGAATAGAACTGTAGCTTCTACACTTAGCTATGCCTGTATCTCACATGCCAGAAAAAAAAAAAAAAAAAGCAAAGAGGAGCAAGCAATGTTGTCACAGAGTTAGGGCTTGTGTTAGTACATTTAGGGCAAGATACATCTCAAAGCACTGCAAACCCTCAGGGCTTAGCATTAACTTGAAAAAAATTACCATAGTTCTAGAAATGCAATGCTAAGGGCACTCAAAATAATGTGATTTTTGTTGTGCAGTGCCACTGTTGACCATGAGCATGATGATAGTTAGGTCATTTTGACACTGGAAACCAAGGACACTACCCTCTCCTGCCAGCCACCATGGTAATTCCCAATAGCAGAGGGAATCCATCTCCGTATTTTCAGATATCTGCATCTTTAGTTTACCCTTGAGCCTGACTTGCAAAATTTCTATTCGCAGCACATCAAATAGTTACTTCCATCCATCCACAACAGTTTTCTATGAAGTTTACATTTTCATCTTCATCAACATATTTTCCAAAGATGTGCATTTCATACGAGGTGAGTTCTGCTTTGTCAAAGATCTCATGCTCACTGATTCCAGCCTGTCTCAATATATACTCACATGTGTATTTATTTTACTTAACCTTAAAGCAAAGCAGCTCAGCTTTGTTGTGTAGACGATCCTTATATTTTCTTGGTTTTGAGAATTTGTATACAGATAAACAACATTCAGGATCTGACATTTCACTTTGATTGCAAGTTGCTGTAATTAAGAACCAAAGCTTTATGAATTTTAATCATCAGCTGTAAGTGGTACATTATCTCTAGTTCACAATGAAAGCAATCAAGTGGACAAGATATTTTTAGAGACATTACTGTGGTAATATTACATTAAGTAGTGGTTAGTACACTATTTTCACACCCAGTGATTTCACACATTAATGCGGCTATAGATCAGCGTTAATGACAAGAGAAAGTTATTTTTCAAGTAGCATGAGAAGGGTGGTTAAAAGAGCTGCTGGGGATTTACACTCCAGCAGCAGGAGGGGCACCTCAGCAGGGCTGCAGCTGAAGATGCTCCAGCAGCAGGGGCTGCTTCCACTTTTGCTGGAGACGGAGGCAGGAGCCCCTGAATGGATACAGATTAATGACAGGGGCAGCATTTTCTCCCCGCTTCTTAGGAGGGAAAAAAGAACAGGAGGCGAGAGCACGGTAAAGTACAGTGATGCTGGCACTGAACCTCAGACCTGGTGAGAGGAATAACACACCACATCTTGCCCAAGGCTGCCACTTCAGCAACACAACCTTCCCCCCTTTCAAAGAGGGCACAGTAAAGAACAAATCAGAAACACCCTATGGCTTAAAGGTGAAAAAAAATGGAGTCTGGCACATTTTAAAGTTTTAGTGTATGCTACTCCGCGTGGATACAATGTTGTCTATAAACCTGTAAATACAGACATCTCTTCTTTCAAAACAGGAGAGACTAATACACAATGCATAGGGCCCCAAAAGGAGCACATTTAAGTATTATCGGCCTGCTGAAGGATGCCAGTTCATCCAAAATTATTTGCCTGAAACTAAAACTAATTAGAAACACTATTCTGGGAAGTAGAAATTCTTCCTTCTTCCTGGAGTCTCAGATCTGGGATAATAGAAGCTCTAGCAGCCTCACCCCAGGCCTGCAGGCCATTTCATTTTACTGCAGAGGTCCTATGGGGATGGCAGGGCTGGGATTCAGAGAACTCGGCAGCCAGCTGTGCCAGGGAGAGAGTAAGCAACAGAGGGCTGTCTGTGTGTCACAGTGGCAGACAGCTGTTGTCACTGCATCTTGGATTCTGTTGGAAATGCCCTCAGAGGAAGCCAGTTCAGCTCCACAGAAGGTGGCACTCAGGGGCTGATGCCTCTGCAGCCAGAACTTGCTGTTAGCAACATCACAGCAGCATTTTGCAACTCCAGTCCAAACCACCTGGATACACAGGCCAGATGTTGGCAGCAGGAGCTTTCTGTGGCATCCAGATGCAATGATACAATGGCCTCTTTTGCTGCTCTCCCTCACACAGCACCAGCTACATTCCAGTAACAGGCCAGCCCTCAAATTCAGTCCAGAATTTCTGTAGGCCAGTATAGAAAGATTTGGATCACTCTGTGATATAGAGAAGTGGTGTGGAAATACTGATTGGACTTTAAGTACACAGTAAATGTTCCTTTTGCAATGTTTACCTTTTTTTATTACAGGGTAACCCGAGCAGCTCTGTCACAAGACAACCTGAAGTAGGAGCACTAGCTTCTGCACCCCAGAGTAAGGAGAGGAATCTTATATTTGAGCGATAGATAATGCCCTCTGATCTACTTGTGCACTGAAGAATTCTTCCTTTCTCAGATCCTATAGATGCCTTCAGAAAGCAGCATTAACTGCATATCAGGGCCTATTGGACAGACTGTATCCACAGAACTGTCACTGCAGTGCACACAAGGACTGTACAACTTGGGGAAAAAAGAATGTTGCAATAAGATATAGACAGAACAGGAAATGTTCTACCTGAGAAGCTGAGAAGAATACACACTGTTCATGTACCTTACATAAAATCCTGTATACTGTTTGCTCACTGCCCAGCTTTCCAGGCTCTGCTGGGTTGTTTCTATGTAGAGAAGACATCAATTGCACCATCAAAGCATTTCTTGATACACAGCCTCTGTCTTTTGCTCCATTCCCATTTCCCTACACCCTGTGGAAATGCACAAAGACATGCAGTTTCCCTGTACAGAAATTGGAGTCTGCCTCTGGAGCAAACTCTTGCTCCTTGCTAGGCAATGCTGCCAGCTCTCCCCATGGACGTTCCAGGTGGCAGCTCCACAGCTCCCCATCATGTGTTTCTAAACAGGTCATTTGAACTAATGGTACCTCATGTCAGGGCTGGGGCTTCTTCAATGTCCTCTCCCACTACGGGAAAGAAAATGAAATTGCTTCTTCATTAGTTCAAATGGGGGATGATTTACATATCCACCTATGCCTGTAATTAAAAACATAATGATAGGAAAACATTAACTACGATAATAAAGGATGAAGTGTCTAACGGAGTGAGAGGTTTCTTGATTCAGACCTGTAGATATGGAAAGGTGTGCACTTACATCACACAGGGTTTTCTTCACTGCCTCCTTTTGCTTTTCCAGAGTTAGTTATGTGTAAAATGCCAATTTGGCATCAGTTGGCACATATAGAGATGTCTCTGCAAAGTGTGAGAGACACAAGGAACAGACACCTTTCTCTCACTCCCTTACACCAAAATGCAAATTCCCTACTTTGGACTTCTGTGCAAACTGGGGCTCAAGTCAGTGCCCTGTTTATGATGATGCCACACATGAATGCTCAAGAGGAACATTTTAAAGCGTCCCCAAGATTCACAAAACCATTGAGATGGGAAGACACCTCTGGAAATCACCTGTTTCAACCCTGGTCAAAGACGCTTCAACTAGAGAGGGTTGCTTAGGCCTGTGTCCAGTTAGATTTTTAATATCTTTATACACAGAGAGTTGGTAACCTCTCTGGAAAACCTGTTCCATTATTCAATTCATTATCACAGTAGGGGGAAAAAAAAAAAGAAAGAAAAAAAGAAAAAAGAGTTTTCCAGGCCAAACTCCTTGTGTTTCAGCTTGTGCTTTGCCTGTTGCCTCTTGTCCTTTCACTGTATACCATAGAGAATTCTGTCTCTATCTTTTTTATTGCCCACCCATCAGGCTTTTATGCACATTGATAAGATCACACCCTTCTCCAGTCTGGACAGTCACAGCCCTCTCAGCCTTTGCCCATGGAAGTTAAGAAGTGCTCCAACCCTATAACTATTTTTCTGGTCCTTTGCTGAAATTATTGCAGCAGCCCATGTATGTTTTGTACTGAGGAGCTCAGGACTGGGCGTCACTCCAGATGTGCTTCATCAGTGCTGAGTGGAGGGGAATGATCAGCTCCTTTGACCTGCTGGTGATGTTTTCCAAGGATGTTGACCTTCTTTGCCACAAGGGCACGCTGGCTGGCTTGTGTTCAATTTGGTGTCCACCAGGACCCACAGGTCCTTCTCTGCAAAGCTGCTTTCCAGCCTCAGTCCCTGGCCTGTTCTGGTGTCTTGGGGTTATTCCTGCCTAGGGACAGAGCTTGGCATTTCCCTTTGTATAACTTTATGAGACTCCCATTGGCCCATTTCTCCAAGCTGTTTAGGTCCTTTTGAACTGCAGCGGAACCATTTGGAATAATCTGCCTTCTGTGGAGTGTCTTCCTGATAGCAACTAGATGGAGGTTGGTTGAAATCTGGAAGGTACAAGGCATCATTACCTTGAAAAATTCAAGCCCTCCTGTTGGTCATTTGAAGGTCAAAGCACCCTTGGAAGATGTCTGAGAAGCACTTAACTCTGTGCAGATCACTGTACCACCAGTACCAGATCAATGTGCAACCCAAACATCGGAAGCACCAAATTGTGAGAACGTTTTTTTAAGGAATAAAACCTTTAAGGAGTTTCCAAGCTTTCTATAAAGGTCATGCCCATTCCAAAAGGCTTAAATCCACAGGTTTGTTGGTTGGTTTGTTGTTTTTTTCTCTTCAACAATCTGCTGGGACTATTTCTGTAACACTCCAGGTTTAAGGCCAGGAGGTGTCTTGTCCTGATAGGTGTCTGGCAGGGCAGCAGAAGTACTTAAAGAATTTCCTTGAGCAGATCATCTTCCTTTAAATGTTTATGGACTTTACAGCTTGAGCATGGATCTTCTACTATTCATGAATAAATTCTGCTCTTAGGCATATTCTGTGCTTGCCCAGCCTTTGGAGACTTTTCTTAGTGAAAGATTTTAAACTTGGAATGTTTCACAATATGAAAATTATTGTTCTTGACTCTCAGTTGGAGGAGAGGGAGATTTCATATCCAGGGAAGTTACTGATATTTCTCCATCAAACAGGAAAGATGCATCAAGCAAGGATTTTGTAGAGAACTCTCCCAGAACTTGTATTATTCAATATTTTCATTATGAAAAGAATGAAGAAACAGAGGCTGAGCTTATTAAACTTTTAGATGGCACCTTGTTGGGAGAGGCTGCAAATATGCCAGAAAAGAGACTTAGTATTCAAAACATCTTTGATTATCTGAGAAAGTCTGGGGGAAAAAAAAAAAAAGAAAAAGAAAAAATGTAATTCAAAACAGACATGTAAAATTCTACAGTTACTTAGGAAAAATCAGCTATTCAAATGCAGTAGACAGGGGTAGGACTGGCTACATGGGAGTTACGGTGTCATCACTGGAAGGCAGGACTTGAGCTTTCAAGGGAAGCAAGTCCAAAATGAGCCAAAAACTGCTGCAGGTCTGAGCAGGCTCCATGTCTTTAAGAAATGGACAAATGTTGGTCAAGAATGGCAGATACAAGTGCCCATGCTATTGGATAGAGGGATGGACTAGAAGGTATCCCAATGCATCCTTCAGTCTTGTTTTCTACTTTTCAGTGATACTGTATTTGATAAAAAGTTTCACTGCTTGTTTCAGACTGGTGAGCGTCTGTGAACCAGTATCCCTTTTAAGCCAGGTCTAGTTCTCTGACAATAGGAGGTGACAAGAAAACCAACTTCTGCTTTTGGAAGTCTCTTCCAGGAGCTCTGCTCTCTGAGCAGTAGAAGACTTTCTCAAATTTTCTACCTCCACAGAGTCGAAAGCAGCTTTTCTCTTGACCTTCCAGCCAATGCCCTTTAAATAGTGTAGGGGGATGCAGAGTGCAGTGGAAGACTAAGCGTAAAAGACAAGTGCACCTCTGCTAACTATTCAAGTCAATGAAACTGTCATAGGGATTAAGTCAGCCTACAGACTTTCTTCATGGTAAATTGTTCTCAGAAACCAGGTTGCTCTCTTTCCTCAGCTCACACAGACATGAGTGCTGAAGAATCCAACAGGTTAATTGAACAAAACATGTGCCAGACCTGAAAGAAACTTACCCCAAACTTTGTGATTTTTTAAACTGTAGGTTTTTTAAACCATGGAGAAGTTCTGATTTGAATTTGCTTCTCCCTGACTTTAATACAAGCTTTAGTTGAGCCAGATAGAACATTCAAAATGTCCAGCTAAGAGGGCTAGCGCTGTGAAAGTAAAGCCTAATTCTGGGAAGGCATGAACCAGTAATGCTTTAGAGACCATCCTATCCTATTAAATATGGAATAAGAAATTGTCCATACTACTGCCACCTGAGACCCAGCTCTTATAAAGTTTGAGGGAACTAAAGTAATCACCATTAGAAAACAAGGGTCAGTAAGTGATAATTAAGTAGCTTGGGGATCTATTAAAAAACTTTAGAAATCAATGTTTACACTGTGTAGTTACAAATTAGCTGCAATGGGCATTGTTAAGGAACCATTTTTATACAACAAACACTGAATGTGTGCACATTAGAAGAGTTCTCCCATGATTAGAAATCACAGCACAACTCATTTTATCCCATCCCTAAATTAGAAACTTAATGCCTCAGTTTATTAGCTGAAGGAAATTCTATTACATTCAAGCAATGCTGGGATAGAGAAAAGCACAAATTTTGTGCAGCTCTGCAAAAAAAAAAAGTTGTAACAAAGATGCTCACAATTACAGTTCCATGCTTCAATGATTTAACAACTTCAATGACTTAATGTTTGTGGAGTCACAAACATCTAGGAATTCTGCAGCAATGATAGTCTTCAGGAAGCAAAGTAGCTGCAGCAATGACAGTGGCAGTGACAAGCACTGAGACTTTAGGAGGAAACCAAGCCCTCTCTGCTCAGCACGTTGTACCTGAACACGCCATTTGTTGCTGGTTGAAATACCATGGAAGAGCTCCCATGTTCCACATTTTCCAGGAATGACTTCTAACCAGGAACCCCGAAGAGCTCTGCATGGATCACTGTCTGAGCTCTGATCAGTGCTGTTCAGCACAAATCTCTGCATCACGGCACCTCCTCCAAGAGCTTCTGAGAGGTACAGATCTCCAAAGCTTCCCTAGGAACACAGGTTCAACTACACTCAACTAATGGACACTGTAAGAACATACAAGGTGTCTGTTCCTCTAAGAAATATCCTGTTGTCACAGATGTCCCATGTTCTAATCCATGTCCTCTGGAGAACCCATCCCATGGTTAGCAAAAAGCCCACTAAAAAGCTGCTTGCTTTTCTGGACTACAGCCACCCTAAGCCACCACCACCAGCATGGAAGGCAGCAATTTACACTCTCCCACTGCCCTGTGGAATTTGGGAAACACGAATCTATTTCTCCACAGCATGCACTGCCTACAACAACCCCCTTCACATGATCACGAGGTCTCCACACAGCACACCCCATCTGCAATTGTTGTGTCTCACTGTGCATCCATGTCACTTGTGAAACACTGCCAGTCCCAGGCAACAAAATCACACCATGGTTTTGTTCCACTTTTCCTGTTTGCTTGTCTCAACCAATCCACCCTCACCATGGTATCAGTTTCTGCTAGCACAGATGTGACAATCCACTGCAACTGAGTAGTGTCAGGAGTGCAACAGATTGACAGTGCCCCCTTCCTGGCAGTGTTTCGGCATCGCCTTCCACTGGTGCGGTAAATGCAGGCACCAGGGATTAGCTGGGATACACACGAGATTGCACTGAACTGCAGCCTATTGACGGACATGTCGTTATGCATATGAAACCCACAGCTAGCAGATACCAGCGACCTGCTCCCTTACAAAGCTGTAGCGCCTTCCCTCAAAGACTGCCCTGCGATATGAAAATGGCTGCTCAGGATTCCCTCATCAAGTTGATGCCAGCCTACTTCCTTAACATGCTTCCAGAGGGTGAGTGTTTTTCACCAGCATGCACTCCTCCATTTCACATCACTTGTATTTCTAACTATTGAGGGAGGCAGAGATGTCTCACGCTGCCTTCAGGCTCTAAATGGCTTTCTGTGTCTTTATTTTCCTGCAACACTTCAAGGATCAGTTTTCTTCATGCCTCAGAGAAGTGGTATCTAAATCGTTTTAAACTGAAACAGGGACAGAATAAGCTGTGCAAATCATTTTCTAGTAGAACCTTAATTACATCCTGCAGTGTCTCGTCCTCAGCAAACCACCAGCAATAAAATTCTGCATTTCATTTTAAAACCGACAAGGCTGGGTTTTTCTATTTTGTTTTCCCCAATTGACATATCCATAATCTAGCCTGGGACTTTGTTCCACAGAATTTTTGTCAAAGGCTCTAGAGAGTGTGCCTGCAACTACTAAATCTTTCTCAGGTTCGCATTCAATTTGCAAGTTATGCAACTGTAGCTAAAGAAAGAGACGTTCTGTTTGCAGGAAGGTGTTTGCCAGATCCCCACTGGCAATGGCAAAAAGTGATTTATGATCAGTTTTAGTTAACATGGCCTCTCAAACAGATTTTTAAAAGTCTTTACAGCCATGGCTTAATGCCAAGGCTTTTTCTATAGGAATGTGCTCAATTTCAGCTTGTAGCGGTGTCCTGCGACTCAAATGCAAAGGCAAATGGGTACAAATATTGAATACATCCTCTTGATGAGACAAAGGGCTTTTTATTTTCCAAACATACCCCCATGCTCCACCACTACAAATTTGCCTTTTCCAGTTTTGGGTTTGTGCAGGGGTGTTGATGAGTTTTAGTCACCTTCAGTTCACAAAATGCTCACAATTACAGTTCCATCCTTTAATAATTTAATGACTTCAATGACTTATTGTCTATGGAGTCACAAACATCTAGGAATTCCTCAGCAATGGTGGTCTTCAGGAAACAAAGTAGCTGCAGCAATGACATTGGTAGTGACAAGTACTATGTCTTTAGGAGGATCCAGAACTTGGTTCATCTTTCTGTGCAAGAGTCCTAAGTTTTCTTAACTCCTCCAAGAAAGATGGATTTGTCTGTACTGTTTTTAAGGGGCACAAATAAAAGCCTTAGATTTATTCCTGGCCCCATATTTATACGTGTACTTACATATTCAGTTCACACTAAAGAGGTGTCCTTCTTCCCCTTTTGGGCTGCTACACTCTGCTGCCAATATGAAAAATTCTTTACAACACTTTCATCACTGTCATGATAGACAGGAATCCTCTGGCACATACAAGTCCCTCAAGGGATGAAACCACTGCAGTTGTTGCATCTTCTCCCAAGCACCAGATGTAGTTGGTTTGTGTTGCTCACACAGCATGCACAACTACTTAAACTTTGACCTTGGGCTTAAGCTACAGATGCCTTTCCCACTGTTTCTTGGAAGCTCCATTGTTTCCATTGCCTTCACAAATCCTCGGGCTGGGTTGAGGGCTGGGTTACTGACTTCCTTCACTCGCACACTCTGATGGGGTTTCATCAAAACTGAACTCAATGCAGGGGTCTCCTGCATTGTTTTGCCCAGTCCAATCCTGGGGTTCTGCAGACCCTGCAGAGTCTTAGTCTGAGCCTTCGTTCCTGACCCCAACCCTTATTGGGTGTCCTCTTCTGGCACTACACTTCTTACTGCAGTGTTCCAGTGGCTGTAACACTTTTGTAATTCCCTTCTTTTGCATAAAATAATTGAATATTCACTACCAAACATCCCCAGGCCATATACTGCAGCTGTGGCCAGCTTTCCTGAATACTGACAGCCACAGTCCGATACCTCCACAGGGTTGCATGTTATGGGACACAGCTCAGAGCCAAGGGGAAAAGAAGCTCCACAAGGATCTCACCAACAGAAAACAATCTTGACTCTCCAGAAGCTGTGTGACTTCTTATGAGAAAGGCTGGACCCATCCTCAGAAGCCCTGGTAATGTCAATCACGGGTTTTGAAGCTCAGCAGCCTGTACAGCTTCCTTCTGCCCTCTGCTGAGATGGCCATTCTTCATATGAAATATTTCCCATTTTTTCAGAAGCTCAGGAAACCTAGGATTTCCATTTGGCACAAAAGGAGGAATTAAAGGAGAACAGCCCCCACTGCCACCCCCTTATCAAGCAGATAGCAGCAATTAGAAAAATGAGACTACAGCTCTGAGAGAAACTCAGGATGTAGGAAGTATGTTTTCTTCAACTCAGTCTTATAACCAGCTTGGAGAACCAAACCCTTTCCCAAGCACCCTTCTTCTAACCTGTGTTGAATATGTAAAGCAAGGACACCAAATTTACAGCCAACAGATTTTCCACTCCGGGCACATGGAACATGATGAAAGTAAATTTGTGGGTGTTTATGCTTGATTTGGCAGAGAAAAAAAATGAGGGAGGGGCTGTGTTTGAGGGAGGGTATCAAAGATCAGAGACAGATGCTCCTGCACGGAGCTCTGGATTTACAGGAAATTAAGAAGGTAGAGAAGGTGAGGCAAAGGCTGTGTTTGAAGTGAGAGTCAAGGGGTTCTGAGGCTTACAACCATCCAAGGTGCTTGGGGGGAACTACAGCAAATGCCAAAACCACACCACAGTGGCCTGGGGTGCTTTCATTATACAAAGCCTGGGAGAGCAGAGGCTGTAACTGTAGCTTCAAAAGGAGCTTCATCTTAAAGTCTTAGCTCTCAGGGCCTATTAAACATTTATGCTGACTACCACTCCTACTATTTGCTTCAGAGAAAGTACCCGAAATAACCTTTGCTACAGAGTGAACTACTACAGCTCTACTGGCTGTGTAGGAGACTAGCAGAGAGCTGTGAGAAACAAACAGAAATGGTGTTGGAAGAGCACGCTGATGTCTCTATTCAGTCAGCCAGGAAAGAAGCAGGAAAATCTGGTCTGGAACATGAAAGGGAAGGCAGAAAACTTTGCTAGAAATAATAGGTGGATTAGTGATGTAGAGATGGCTAAGACTGAGGCCAGAGGAGGCAAATAAATACATATTTAAGAGTATAGACAATTTTTTCCTCTTACCTTACGAAGGTTCACACTTTTGCGGGAGTCTTCAGTTCAGCCTCTAGCTGGATCTAGGACTACTGCAGCTCTAAGAGGGACTGTAGATGACAAGAAAGAAAACAGACCCCTATGCAGAATTCAAAATGAAGGCAGAGGATGTCTAGGAGAAGATGAAAAGAAGGGATTAATTTTCCTGATTTGCTTAAAAAATTTTTGACCGTGCAACAAGAGTTTAGGATGAGACAGCCAGAAGTACTCAAGGTTTTCACTCTAGGAAGCTGTTACTATTAATAGCAGATAATGCACAAAGATTCATTTATTCCCTCATAGGCACAACCCCAGTAGAAGGCTGTGCTGGCACTAGCACCTTCCAAGCAGGTGTTCAGAAAGTCCCTCAAAGTCACTTATTCCAGTGGATGCACACATGATCCTGCAGACTTCACCTGTAGGAGCTGCTGCCCTCCAGCCATGCAGCCAATGGCTGATCCCAATATTCACTTGTGGCCTTGCACAGAGCGAGCAGACTCAGTGCCTGGATTTTATCAGCTCTTGCAAATTCAATAGAGCTACTGGTCTCTGGAATTTAGCAGTCCTTGGGAAACCTTCATGCTCCTTGTCAGCACATGCTTTTCCTCTTTGGTCTGTTTTCTGGCAATCACTTCTCCACCCAAATCTACAAATACCTACAGGACCAATTCAGTTTCACACAACAGATGCTTTTATGACAAGAGGAATTGGAGGCTTTTGTGGCTAATCAGAGTTCACTCTATAGAAACTTAGTGTAAATGTGGGTCCTTCCTATCAATGAACAGCCACAGCACCTCTTCTTGAAATCCAAAGCCACCCTACAAGGAAAAGTGAATGTTTAGTGTTGACATTTGAATATAGACACCTTATGAAGATGGGACAGGCTTTACCAGATTCAGCCTCAGGAAGAAACATTGATTGACTGGTATGGATTCATGTTTGGAAAGTATTTGATATCCCCAGCCCCTCTGACCTACATTCATTTGGCTGCTTATCAGCGCAGGTATTGCATCCAGCACAAAGTTAATAAGCCTGCCTCCTGAAGGATAGCCAAATATGACCTAGCTGACCTAAACCCCAATACCAAACACTAAGTGGAGGGTAGCTTTGAAGACTGTATTCTTACAAACCATTTTGCAAAATGAAGGTCCTATACATGATGTTGATAGCACTCAAACATCAATTCTCAGTTCTGCTGTTCCCCTTCTTTCACAGAGCCATAGAATAGTTTGAGTTGGAAGGGATCTTTAAAGAGCATCTAATCCTTGAAGGACATCGACCTCTTGGAACGAGTCCAAAGGAGGGCCACCAAGATGATTTGGGGGATGGATGAGCTCTCCTACAAGGAAAGGCTGAGAGAATTGGGTTTGTTCAGCCTGGAATAATAGATGGCTTAGGGGTGACCTAATTGCAGCCTTCCAATACCTGAAGAAAGATGGAGAGGGATTTTTTACAAGAGCATGGATTGACAGGACAAGGAAGAATGGATTAACACCAAAAGAGAGTAGGTTTAGATTAGATATGAGATAAAAAATTATTTACTGTGAGGGTGGTGAGGCACTGGAACAGATTCCCTGAAGAAGTTGTGGCTGCTCCATCCCTGGAAGTGTTCAAGATCAGGTTGGATGGAGCTCTGAGCAACCAGTGGTCTATCGGAAAGTGTCCCTGCCCACGGTAGAGGGGCTGGAATTAAATTATCTTTAAAGTCCCTTCCAACCCAAACCATTTGATAATTCTATGATACCTTGCAATTCACAGCCCTGAAGCTGCAAAGAAATTGATACAAATCGGTCTGAACCTTTATACTGTAATGATGAGATTTGTGACTTTACCCTAGATGTTCAGATTGAATCAGATCTTGGCAACAGCAAGTAGTCAGGCCAGGAGAAAGAGTCTCTTACAGGCTGGACCAACTGCGGGATGAATCCAGGTGTCCTGGGAAGTTCTCCCCCAAAAAGGCCCGAAGGGAGCGAGGGCCAGAAGGCAGGATCTGTGTGAGGCTGGCGGGATTCCTGCGGGCGGAGCTGGGAGGATATCTGGGAGGGCTATCACAGATGCACACTCAGATCTTCTCTGGGCAGCGGCTGCTTGTGCAGCACATCCCCATCTATCGCACCCCGCCGCGACTGTGTCACGACACGGGACTATCCGCCCGCCCCCTCAGCGCTCGGGCGGGAACTACAGCTCCCATGGCTGCGAGGGGCGGGCGCCGCCGCCATCTTGGGCCGGGCGGTGCGGCGGCCATGGCCGCGGGGCGGGCGGCGCTGGCGCTGTGGGCCATGGCG
>VZRN01005622.1:1707040-1757469 GCA_013397935.1 Dasyornis broadbenti | reverse complement strand
TTCCTGTGTGTTTTAGATGCCAAGTGGAAAACGATAACTGGCCAAATTAAGAAAGCCGTGGAAGCCTATGAGCCGTGTGTAAAGGAAAATTGCAGCTGCCACCAAAGGTGAGAGACTGGTTTCCTTTCGACTGCGCAGGTCTCCGGACACACGAGGGAATACTTTCGGCAGCACTGGTGGATTAGCTAGGGAATATTTGGTCCCAAAGGTGTCACATCTGCAGCTATGGGACCACCGCTGGCCACACTCGTTGTTACCCTCTGCAGCTGAACATACTGTTGTGTGTTGGCATTTGGTATATGAACACACAATAAACCATACACATAGCTGGTGACATTTGTCTTAACAACCTGCTTCTGCCTTCTCACTCAGTNCCTTCTCACTCAGTAGTACTTGGGGGGGGGGGGTTGATACCTTCAAGCAGCATCTTTATTCAAAGGAGGAGAAGAAATTTAGGGAAGAGTTACCATATTCTTCTGCCTTTAGAATTAGGATTTCAGATGCAGGAGCACAGATGCCCAACTTTAAGCCTCCTAATTAAAAGTATCAGATGTGCTCACTCATTTTGGGGGTTTGAGTGCTATATTGGCTTTTAAAATCAGATGAGTCATATTGAGCAACTGTTTGTACACTCTGGAGTTTTTGATCTTCATTGCTCTGGAAATATTGATGAGGGAAAGTCTCTTCTAGCTGAGTCTTCTAGTCTTTTTCCTAAGTTCCAATCCAGATACAGCCTAAAGACATATTCTAATCTTTAAACATACACTCCACCATCTCCTGCCCACCTTTGGGCAGAACACCTTTTTAAGCGGTTACAACCTCCAAATATGCTTCAGAACATGATAGTCAATAGTAACATGAAGTTAGGATGCCTGTGGGTGTGCCATGGCACTATAACTCTCTTCCTGTTCTCAAGCTCATCCCGATTGCATCCCTGCCAGACTGCTTACGCTGTGGTCAGCTCATCTGCACAATGGCAATTCCTGACATGGTTTTACTGCTATCTGCCTGATTAGGAAATAGCAGAATTCTGGTGGTTGGAGGGGACCTCTTGAGATCATCAAGTCCAACCCCTCTGCTGAAGTAGGGTTGCTAGGATTGTGCCCAGTCAGGTTTTGAATATCTCGACATTAATGTGTCAAAGAAACTCCACAGCCTGTCTGGGCATCCTGTACCTGTGTTTGACCACCCGCACAGTGGGATCACCCTCACAGTGTTTTCTTAAACTGAAACATTGATGCAATATCTACCTAAAAGCAAAGGATGTTTCCTTGGCTGTTACAATCTGACACTGTTTATTACATGGTCCAAGCAGTTAGATCAGAAGACCTTTAGACTAAATTTATAAGAATTGCATACTCCTTCTGTGTGTTCTTATATTCATTAGGTTTGTGTTTCCATACTGTGTTCCTAGAGTTCACTGGTGATATGCAGAACACGTGCTGCATGGGCCTGTCCTGGGCCAGATTTCACTGCACCCAGTGTTGCTGGGTGGTGGTGTTCCCTGCAACTAGACTGTTACCTTCTTTTTTGATGTCTACATAGCATGACATTGTGTGAGGAGTTTTGGTTTGGTCCAAAAAGGGCCGCAACATTTTTGGAGGGCCAGAGCTCCAAGGGTGAATTGAGCTGAAGGCTTTTACCCAAAACATGCCAGGGTATGTCAGGTGCTTTTGTGAGAGAGTACCTAAAGTTGTCTTGTGCTGGGTTTTGTGATCAGGCAAACAGCACATAGGTAAAAGTGTGAAGCTTGGACCTATGAGTCTCTGAGGAACTTCCAAGTGACTTAAATTCTCACACCAGAGCTCCTAGAAGCTACACGGAGCTTGTTTTAGCTAGAAGCCTGTTCTGCGTACTGCAATTATTTAATGCACAGTATCCTCCCTGTGGTACATAATAATGGCTGGTGGTTTTGTTTCAGTGTCTGGAAGCAGGACCTGGCTCCTTTTCGAGGTGGCGTTTCTAAGGAGACAATGTCAGACGTGGTGAGCCGGAAGCTTGGGACACACTACCAAATAATTAAAAACAAATTGTACCGTGAGCAGGACTGCATGTTCCCAGCAAGGTAAGAGCTGTGCAGAACATTTCCTCTGCCTGTCTGGGACAGAGGAGTACTTCCAACACTGCCAAGTTGAAAGTCATTGAGCCGAGTGGTATTTCAGAGGTTTGAATTCCTCATCAGAGCAGAGGCCTAGAAAATAAACTATTAGGCTGAAATGAATCAGTAAGAAAGTCACTGTTGCATTTCAGTGTGCAAAGATTTGGTTGGTTGTGGGATCCCAGAGAAAGGGGCAGATCAGGCCAGATTTAGCAGGATGCATTGCCTCTTTGGTGTCCATACTGCAGTGGGACTTGGAGGCTGCTGCAGGCAGTTCCCAGTTTGCATCATGGTGTGGCATAGTCTCACCATCTCTTCTACCTCAGTACAGAGAAAGGCCTGCAAGAGACTGCAGGAGTCTGCCTCCTTCTTAGAGCTCTTTTGCCAAGTGTCATTTCTCCACAGATGCAGTGGAGTTGAGCACTTCATTCTGGGGATCATCCACCGCCTTCCTGACATGGAAATGGTGATCAACGTGCGAGACTACCCCCAGGTTCCCAAGTGGATGAAACCCATTATGCCAGTCTTCTCCTTCAGTAAGGTACACACACGTTTAAAAGTTGGGTGTTTCCAAGACTTGCATGCCCTTCTTTCTCTTGGGAATATATTTTTTAGGATAGTTCTCCACAGGTTTTCTGTGCATCAAAATTGCTTCTTTTCTGCCCTTTGTTTCCTTTTGCTTCCAGTTTTCTGGCAGACAGACTTGCAGATCAATTTGATAGGTCAGCTTTTCCCCTCATTAGCTCCTCTTCCAGGTCGAAAAGTGTGCCTCTGCTGCAGTGGAATGATACACAGCTGGATGGGATATGTGCCAGCATTGCTGTCATTTGCTACAGTACCTCTGTTGAAATTGTAACCATAGTGTATCAGCAATATTAAGGATTTTTGATCATGTCAGTTGTCATACAGTTGATTGCATTTAATGCAAATATTTGAGTCCGTTTTTTTGTGGTACCAGAGACAAGTGTTTCTTACTTTCTTTTCTATAATATTGTCATCTTCTGTGAACCCTTTTCTTTGGATTGCCTTTTCCACCTGGAAACATGCACACAAACACAGAGGTGCACAGATGCATGGAGACAATCACTGTTTGCTTCTCTGTTCCCAGACTCAAGAACCCTGCATGTTTTCCTACCTCTCCCACTGTTAAACCTGACTAGCATAGTGTCTCATCCTTTCCAACAAAATGTTGTTACACCTCAAGCTTTGGCTAATCTTGCTTTGCCCAAATCCTGCACTTTTGCAGCCTAACTCTGATCCTGTCCTTGGCTGAAGTCCAGCAGACAGTAAGATACAAAGAGAAACAATAACCCATTTGGTCTTGCTAGCTCAAACCCAACTCTGTTTCTGCTAACTTACAGCATCTTACTCTGAACCCAGGCCTTCAGCTCATGCCATCTGAACCATAATATTATCCATAACTCCCCAGTGAGCCTAAAATTCTCTCTAGATTTTCAGTACACTGTTGAAAGCTCTGTCAGCCAACAACCATGCTACTGCTGGATGCAGTAGTAGAGCTAAGCTGTCTTGCCCCTTGACCATTGCATAGCCTTAACTCCAGCCAGCAGAACCCAAACTGATGCAGAACAGGTTGCAGGAGTTTAATCTTTGCAGCTGTAGTTATCATTCTGTCCCTGGGTGCCTTGCAGGACCCTACAAGAAACTGAACTCTGTGCTCATTGTCCAGTATCTGAACTGTAACCTCAACTCCATCCTTACCTGAAACCCAGTGACCCAGGCACAGCTCACATTTTACCAGTCAGTGTTAGGAATACTTCAAGATGCTGGTCCCATGTGCTTTCTAAGGCTGAAAGCATAAGGGGTTGAAGGATTGTCCTATTCTGCATCTCAGAAAGTTGACCATGGAGCTGTTGTGGTTTGTTACCAGTGCATTTGTAACAAGACTGAGAAGGAGCAGATAGAGAAGCACACACTCATTCAGAAGGTCACAATCCAACACCTTGCTCAGAGCAGGAACAGCTCTGGGCTGCATCCTGCCCAGGTCTGAGGCTCCCTGAGGACAGGGTGTCCACAGACAGATTTGACCTCTGTCAGAATGAAAACATACTTCCCACTATCTAATTGGCATTTCTCTTCTTGTATTCAAAGCCTGTTGCTGCTCACTCTGGCTCTGCTCTTCAGAAGAGTGTGCCTCCACCTGAACTCTCAGTAGGAGAGTAGGCAGTAGGAGATGGCATTTACATTCCCCCAAGCCTCTTCTTCCTGTGCATGGACAAACCCATTCCTCAGCCCCAGCTCATATGTCATGTGCACTAACCTCCTAACTACCTTGGTGGTCTTGGACTCTCCAGTATCTCCAGGTGACAGATAAATGGATAATTGTGTAGGAAGTTTATTACTAGTGCAAGGAAGTGCCTATAGTCTGGTTTCATGGAAGGGTTTAGTCTTACTTCAGTGCTGGTCTTCCCTCTGATGATATATGGGGACTTCAGCAACCAAACAGGAGTGAGGAATTGGAATTCTTACATGACCTGGATATTTGTCACAGTGAATTGTTAAGTGATCTCTAGGAAGGGTGGAATGAACTGAAGTGTTGGAAACCTAAATGTCACAGTGTCTCCAAGTGCTTCTGTCTCTGAGGCGATAATAATACCTCTTGACTTATCATCAGAAGAAAGCATTTGTAGCTACACATAGGCACGAGCCTTTAGAAAGGTGAGTTGAGCTCAGGTCTTTTGCTATTTAGTAATCAGCTGCATCATGGATCTCTTCCACTGTTTTTACATGAAAGTTCCGTGCCATCACACAGCAAGACAAGGCCTGTTTTAAAATCATTGAACCATTTCAATATTGAGCTGTCTTCATATGACCCCTGCCCAGGGAGGTTGTGAAGTCTCCCTCTCTAGAGGCATTTGAAACCCACCTGGGCATGTTTCTGTGTAACTTGCTCTAGGTGATCTTGCCTTGACAGGGGGGTTGGACTGGATGATCTCCAGAGGTCCCTTCCAACCCTAATGATCCTGTGATTCTGTAGCCCCAGCAAATGGTGACTACAAAGCTCTTGTGGAAGGGTACCCTTACGGAAGGGTAACAGAGAAAGCCAACAGAGCTCCCGGAAGGAACATTTGTTACTGGTGGGCTCAGTCAGTAAACCAAAGTAGATATTACTCTCACTCTTGCATTGCTCTCCTTTTTCTCAAGACATCTGAATACAATGATATCATGTATCCTGCCTGGACATTTTGGGAAGGAGGACCAGCTGTTTGGCCAATTTACCCAACAGGTTTAGGGCGCTGGGACCTCATGAGAGAGGACCTCAGAAGGTATGTTTTGGAAATGGTTATGCGTGGGGTTATGTGGTGTTCATGGAAGACAAAAGTCCATCTTGCCCTGGGCAACACTGGGCCAGTGTTGATGTCTAAGGCCATGGGTCTGTTGGCCTGTGATCTGTCCTGGTGCCTCATGTTAGCCACCTACAGCCTAAGTGCTCTGTGGGAATTCTCCATGGAAACCTTGGATGATGTAACTGGAAGTTATAATTAGCTCCTCTGTTTGCAATCCTTTAGTAAGGAATGCAGAGGAGAAACTATGCACATCCTTCATGCTGTCAGGGCCAGATTACTATCAGGTTTGGGGAAAGGTTTGTCAATAAAGTAGCAGTTATCTTTTGCCTGCAGAAATCTCCCCTGACATACAGAAATATTTTTCTTTCTTTTCAACTACTTCTCTAGGAGCTGTGTTTTTTTCACTGCAGGGATGATCCAGGATGTTTGTATAAGCTTCTGGAAGGCTAAAGGAAAGCCTTCTTTAGATCTGCTTTTACTTGAGTGTCATTGTGCAATAGAAAAACCTGGAATCATTCCTAAGAACCAAGAGTCACTACTGGGCTAAGACACAAGATGTTTCTGGCTGGGAGTCTTCCTTTTGGCAGGATCTTTTGACTTACTAGCAGAGTAAGGGGCTGCTTCCCATGGAGAGTGGCAAACCAAGTGTGCAACAGTGAGTGAACATAGAAAGAAGATAGCAAAAAAACACTTCTATGTAAATAACTTGACTTCAGAATGCAAGGTTGAATCTTTCCCTCTTCAAAATCTGAAGATCTGCATGACTATTCATAGCTAAATCTTAATGTGTTGTAATGCAATGGAGATCCAAAGCATTTATTCATCCTTGTGTTTTCACTTGTGTCACTGGGTTATAATGCACAGGTAGATCACTTTGGGGGTCAGGACCTGCATGTTCCATTAGGTGCAGTAGAAAAGTATGGCAGAGTTTCCCTGAGAGGTGGTGAGGTAGGTAACTGCACTGGCAGGAAAAAAACAGGCGAGCAGCTATTTTGAAGGACTTAATTAGGTTTAAAATGAAAGTGCTTAGGAAAAACAATGAACTCCTGTGTTTTAAGTGCAACACACTAGGTGGGTTTTTTGCTTGTTGATTGGTAGTTTTGTTTCGTAGCGGGAAATGACTGATTAGAAACTCTCTAGTCATTTTTCACTATCCATGTTCAGTGAAGTACAGCAAAATAAAACCACAGTACAAAAAGTGGATTCAAATCTTAGGTAAACTTTTAAAAGCCTTCAAGATTTGGTGGGGTGGTTGTGTGTAATACATTGTTTTGACTCAAAGGTGTTCTGGAAAATAGCCTATATCATGTTGCCTTAAAAACAATATTCACAGGAAAACTTGTTTCATTGGACCTGGCTGAGAGGTTTTTTCTTCTATAATGAAGAAAGTGATTTCCATCAAAAATGAAGAATAGAAAAAGACATCATGCTGTGAAAGCTGATGAGAGTGCTGTTTCCTGGTTATATTAAATCATTTATTGTTATGTATAAAAAATATTTTCAGATCTGCAGAAAAATGGCCATGGAAGAAAAAAATCTCTAAAGGATATTTCCGAGGATCCAGGTGAGCGTGTTTTCCTGCGACAGAAGATTCTACCAACATAGGCTGTGATAGCTCTCTGTATGTAGAAATTTTCATGTCTCCAAGATCTAATCCCTAATTAAGTGTAACCCAGAGCGTGTTTTCCAAAAGTAAGGAAAGTGAGACATGTTGTAGGGTGTTGCACCATTAGTTATTCTCCAAAAGAATTACCATTTGCTACTAGTTTATTATAATCACCTAGTATTAGAAACAGAAGTTGTGATGGATTTGCTACATTATTTCTTAATAGCTAAGACTGTCACCTCAGGAACCCGCTTGTTTTGTGAAGGGAACTGCAGGTGCTTGATCCAAATTTAAAGATTTAATATTGCTGTTCATGCTTCCTGGCAATGTGAATGCTTTATTTGCTGTGCAAGGGCTACACACTGAATGAAAAGTATTCTGGCCTTATGTTACCTGAGTGGTGGGGGGTAAGAGAAGATTATTTATGGCCTCTCTCCAGTGACAGTTTGGAACATTGTTAAACCCCATACTTTGTTTCTTCCCCATCCCCAACAGGGAAGGATTTGCTGGCTTACCAAGTAGGCTCAGGAGGTGATGAGGAATGTGTGTCAGGGATGTCATAACCTTGTTTATCAGCAGCGTTTTAAAGTCCTTGTCAGATGAATCACTGCTGAAGATGCTGAGCACCTCTTAACTCTCCCTGTTTAAGGAGGGAGCCAAAGCATTTGGCACCCGTCAGGATAAACCCTGAAGGAAGCAGGATTTGTCCTGGAAATTGTTTAAATAATACTGTTAAATATATAGTAAGTCAAATAATTTTGGTACCCATAACTCATTCTCTTCTGTTAATATACTCTTGGACAGAAATACACTATGGTACACACTTCATAATGTTTTGAGGGCACATAGGGAGGTCAGCCTCAGAAAGAAGTAGTGCCTTGAGTCCTGCGGTTTTAGCTGTGTTGAGTCATGTGGATTGGCAATTAGTGATAGCATTTCTTTTTCAGAACAAGCCCTGAGAGAGATCCCCTCATCCTGCTGTCCCGAGAAAACCCAGAACTTGTTGATGCTGAGTACACTAAAAACCAGGCTTGGAAATCTGAAAAGGTGTGTGGGTGTTTGTCTGTCTTCTGAGTGTGAAGGCCAGAAGGGGTGGCATTGCAAGATGGCTTTGATGAGTGAGAAACATCTTGCTGGAGAGTTGTGGGTGATCCTTTAGAGTGGGGGAGGTTTGTAGTTCCCTTGATGGCTGCACCTCTCTGACAGATCAAAGGAAGGAGTCTCTAGAGCCTGGCAGGCCAAACACTTTTCTTCCTTCTATGTTTCTGTTCAAGGAAAGCAGAACACATAAGAAAATGAATCACTGCCAATCTCCTCCACTCCCACAGCAAAATTGGCCAACCCTTCCCCTTCTGTCTCTGAGCTGCCTCTGTGGTGTTGTCAGTCTTTAAACCTTTTTCTGTTTTCTCCATTTCTCGATCCTGTTGTGGATAACTTTCTGATAACTGTTGCTGATAACTTTTTAGTTTCATACTTAGTCTACAGTCCAGCTCTCTCCAGACAGTCTTGGCTAATCCGGTTACACTTGGCTTCACACAATCCATTGTCCCAAGCTGTTTTCCACTCTGTAGCTGCCAACAAAACATTATCATTTAGTATGTTTGTGCTGGCATTCACTTACAGGCAGTGTGTAATTTACTGAGCTTTTTTTCCCTGTTTGAAGGGCCGGGAATTCTTTATAATCCTTCTAACAGCCCACCAGAGAAGGTTTTCTCAGAAGTGGGAATGGAAGGTTCTAACACATCACCTTTGTTTCTAACTGAGAAGGAAAACAAATTAAATAACTATTTGAAGCTTAGTGATTTTTTTTATTATTATTATTTCTCTTTATTTTAAGGACACCTTAGGAAAGCCTCCTGCAAAGGAAATTCCACTGGCTGATCACTGCAAATACAAGTAAGAGTTTTGTTTCGTAAAGGTATTTAATGGCTATGGGTTATTATTTCCTTGCATGGTGTAGGGTCTCATTTTATTTTAAGGTCTATCTCAACAACCAGCTCCATGCAGATATGAAAGCTTGTGAGCAGATGTAAGACAGCTGAAAATTTTGGAGCTTAGCATGACAAGTGCTGCCACTGCATGTATGTAGTAAAAGAGAGAACCTGAAATCTGATTGAGCAGACATAGTATTAATTCATTTTTTTTATGTTGTTTGGGAGAATGTGGTTTTGATTTACAAAGGTTTTTATTCTTTAACTACTTTAGTGAGGGTTTTTTGGTGTAATACTCTCACAGGTTTCTATGTACAATATAAACTCTTAGTGTGTATGCACTTGTGTGTCAGATGTTTTGCTTTTTCTTCTGCTAGTTGTGATTCTGCCAGCCAGAATCTGTTGATATAAGAGCTCAGTCATTTGGCTGAATCTGTGTTTTTGTGCAAATGTGATTGACTTGTCTCATTTTGTATTTCACTAGACTGTTGCCCAGATTTCTCCCTTCTGTTACATACACACTGCCCAAATCTGATGCTCCCCAGCCCATCATATGGTGTAGGCTGAGACCTTCTCACACACTTTTGTTGTAGTCCAGGGTGGTAGGGTCAACGTGAATTTCTGGCTGCTCCCTTCAGTGTAGGTGCTATAGCAAGCTGGCTTGGCTGAGCTCATGGATGGTGGGAGCTGTGTCTGGAATTGGACAGAGAATCCTTGCTTCCAGACCACTGCTCTTGTTACATCTCTACATGTATTTGTTGAGTTCCTAATACAACAAGCTCCTTGTCCCTGCCTTGAGCTACTAGGTAACACAAATAATGCAAAGTAATTTCAGATTTACTCCATGTCATTTACTGCTGAACTAAGTTTAGCTGTAATTCCCATCTTGCCCAAAATATATGTAATATATAAACTCCATCTCACCCAAAATAGTTTCATTAAAGGAAGAACTCTCTTCCCCCAGCCCAAAATGTTTGACTTCAAAGATTAGTTATATGTACTGGAAAGGTTTCCCCATAGCAAAACCAGCTTTCCATATAATAGGAGAAATGTGGGTTTGAAAAAGAAAACAAGTAAGCAAACAAACATCCCTCTGAGATACAGTTTGCTAAGAGAAATACCCCCTTGCTGCAGTCAAGCCCACTTTACTAACTTGGCAGAAAATACTGAAAACAAAATTGTGGATTCTTTGTTATCTGCAAAGTCCATCTGTTGTGTGCTGGCCCATTTAACCTCCTAGGGTTGCATTCCCAAGTTAATATGAAACAATTACATTCAGATTAAAGCAGAATCCCAGAGGAAAAAATAACCTGAGATAGATGTGGCAAAGCACAAAAGTGAACAGAAAAGCTTTACTCCTAGGCAAGAGAAAATTGGGAAAAATTTCCTTGTGGTTGACATAGTCTCTGGATGACCCCACAGGGTCATGGGATCCATGTTGGGACCTTCCATGCCTTGTTGGCAATTGTCCATGAGGCCTCCTTTGGTTTGTCACAGGCAGGTGCCTTTATCAGAGGTAAAGCCTCACACCTTGATTTTGTCACTGAGCTTTGACAGACAGCAGAAACTCACCTAGCACATCCTTAACTTCAGCTCACTTTTCCTGTGAGCAACTTCAAATAAATGCCTTCCCTCTGTTTTAGTGACTGGTGTTATGCTCAGTGTGAGGGAGGCCCTCAGCTGCTGCCGGTTAGGGAAGGTTCACTGCTACCTGGAGACCAGCACACCTTAGTGTATTTCCTCACACAAAATGTGTGATCAGGTCCCTCTCTCTGCTCATCCTTTGAAAGGTACCTGTTTAATTTCCGGGGAGTGGCAGCCAGTTTCCGCTTGAAACACCTTTTCTTGTGTGGCTCACTCGTCTTTCACGTTGGAGAAGAGTGGCTGGAGTTCTTCTACCCCCAGCTGAAGCCTTGGGTCCACTACGTCCCAGTCCGGTCAGACCTCTCTGATGTCAGGTGTGAGGCCTGAGGCCACTCCATGGAGCATTCCTTACCACGGGAAAGCATTTGGGAAGGTGGGATTGTTTGTGTTAAGCCATGAAATGACTCCACGCCGAGGTATCAGGCGAAGACTTTTGGAGGTCATGGTCTTTTCATAATTGCCCCCAAAGAATCCTTTACTCCTGTTACTTGGGGAGTACAGTTTCACTGGAGTGTGTAGGCCTGTCATTCTCACTGAAATCAGCAGGCACTAGACACTGAAATTTGCAAGTGAGCCCTGCAGCACAGATAAGGGGGAAGAGGAACTTATCAGTGGGCCAAAGATGTGCTAGCTCCCAGATTTCAGCATGTTGTCCAGAACTGATATGACACAATCAAGGTGAGAAGTTTCTTCTGTGCTCTGAGGTGAGAAGCACCTTCACTCAGTTGTAGACTCTTAACCTCACCCTCCCCAACAATTTAGCTAAGGGATGATGTTCTCCACTGAGCCGGTTGTTCCATAGCTTTTTTTTCTTTTTTTTTTTTTTTCTTGTCTTCATTTTAGGGAGCTCTTGCAGTTTGTAAAGGAAAATGATGCCATAGCACAAGAAATTTCAGAGAGGTAAGTTGGGTGTTCTTCTTGGCTATTAGGCAGTCTTCTTCCAAAGCATTTTTTTACACTGCTTTTGAAGGAGTTGCCCATCAAAGACAGCCTAGTATTAGTAGGGTGCAGTATAACTGATCTTCTGCAATAACAGCAGGAGAGCTGGAGCACTCATAACAAGCAGGGGGAAGCAGAGAACAGGATTCTGTGCTTAGCTCTTTGGTTCACATGTGACCCATGTCAGGAACCCCACAGAAAGCTGGCAGAGGTTGGGAGCTTTCGTCTCAGCATGAGGCGAGCTGACTCCTGGGAGCTGTGTCTGCACTGTAAACATTATCTATCCAGGCTGGCTTCTGACAGCTTGCATCAGTGCTGTTCTAGCTGTATGTGATAAGTGAAATCTGATATTTATTATCCCAGATAGCAAATACCATCTTGAGGATAGCAAAAGCACTGCAACTGTCAGAGCTGTGAGCATGAATGAAAATTGTAAAATTAAAATAGATGATACAGAGCAGTGCATGTTGTTTCTCATTTGAAACAAGGAAGAGTGAAAGTTGATATACACCCAAACCAAAGCTAATGACTCTTGTAGGATCTGGAAAACAGTCCTGACTGTGTCTTGTGTGTCTCTAGGGGACGTCAGTTCATCACTGAGCACTTGGAGATGGAGGATGTCTCTTGCTACTGGGAGCATCTGCTGTCTGAATATTCCCAAACTTTGACTTACAAAGTGAAAAGGAGGAAGAACTACAGTGAGATCACATCTGAATGGCTGAAAACAGAACTGTAGAGTCTTCTCTGTTTTTCTCTTCACCTCAAACTGATCACTGTGGAAATCTGAAGATCAATATTAACTTATTTCTTGTTCTCTCAGACTTATCTTTCACACCAGAGCTACAGAGAACAGCAGTAAGCTGACTTTGACATTGTTTCCAGGCAGTGGGACCTGGTTACACTGTCACCACAAGAATGTTAAGTAGCATTTTGGATAATGGCTATTTTATGGGGTGGTCAGTCATGCCTGGAGGTGGGATGTTAGCATTTAGGACTTAGTTACCACCTGTCTCAGAATGATCCTAAATCCCATTTGGTTGATGAGAACCCTTGCTGTTAATTTTACTGGACTTTTTACTAAAAGTCATGGCAATGTGCACAGACTGTGAGCTGCACTTTGCTGGCAGATACTTGCCCCTGTGTTTGGCAAATGTTTTCTCAGCTGGGTGGTAGCACTTGGGATATTAGGTGTTCTCTGAGAGAAGCAGGTACTGGCATTTGGGGGTACCATTTTTGGATAGCTTAGAGTTTATGTAGGATTTTAGAGGCTGATGGTAAAGCTTTGACATGCCATTGAAAGGATAACTGATCCTTGCAGAATCACCCTACCTACCTCACAGGGGGAGCAGCAGGTGGTGGTGGTGTGGCCACTGCCACTGAGGCACTCAGCTTCAGACATGAATGTGCTTGGCAACTGAGACAGAGGTGGTTCATCCTCCAACAGATGAGCTGGGTGTCTGCACAACTGAGCCCCTGTTAATTGTCTCTCATCAGCTGTCTGGCCAGACATCCCATGATCCTTAGGAAGCCAGAGAAAGTATTGGCAGAGGTAGATTTAGCTCTTCTTTTTTCCAGAAGTGCAGAGTATGCTGTGATCCCCTTCTGTAACCTTTCTAGGATTTTTTTTTTTTTTTTTTTTTTTTTTTTTTTGGAAGGGGAGGATTTTGAGACTGGTAATACATCTGCTCACTTCAGTACTTGCTTTTCTTCTCCACAGCTGTGCCATTTCTTTTCTCATCTCCTTCAGCCTGGTTGAGGGAATGTCTTCAGTCACACAGTAGCAGCTTCTTGCTCACATTATCCATTTTGAGTTGGTCACAGGTTGCTTGTTTTTGCTGTGTTTATGCCCACCATGGGCTCTCAGCCCAGAGGGAGTGGAATTCCTGAAATGTTCTGTTCCCCCTGAGGTGAGAGGCTGGGAGGGAGCAGCATCTTCTCTGGCACCCAGACAGGAGAGCATGGGGTGGCAGGAGGGACATGGGATTCTTGCAGAGGAGCACTCTTGATGGCAAAGTGGCCTCAAGGCTGAGGGCACATTATAATGGAATAAGATGATAGCAATAGCTCTCAGTCATAGTGGATCAGGGAAGAAGGAAACTGCACAGAATAATGACATTAAGTGCACGTGTGCCCTCACAGAGGCCTCACAGCACTGCCGAGTCCTGGTACAGCAAGTGGCAACCGGACCTATTGGTCCAAGTGCTGGTTGCTGGGGCAGCATGTTGGTTATGGGATCACAGCCAGGGTTATCCTACCTGGCAAAGGAAACAGAATAGGACATTAAAAGAGCCTGGTTTCCCAGGAAAACTGTGCCAGAGTGGAAAGAGTTTTCTGGTTTTCTATTTTTAGTCAATGGAGAGACAGCACTCCAAGAAACAGAACAGCTCTGTATGATATTTTTAAACCATTTGTACTGAAGTGCTTTTTGGAATAAAACAAACAAAAATGAAATTTTGTTGGATGCATTGTTGCCTCATCAGAAGAGCAACAAAAGGTCTGCAGAGCCCCAGCTGTTCCACCCGTAGATCTTGCGATGAGAGTTGATAGCTGAAGCTTAGGTGGCCCTTGGTCGAAGTGATGGTCTGCAGGAATGAGGGAAGAATCCTGAAAAACACCAAACCCTATGGGTTAAAATATGCTTAGGCCTAGTGGGAGCACCCAGGCACCTCCCCTGGTGGGGAGCTTTCAGTCCTTTGGTGAAAGGCCTCAGAAATGAATCTGGGGGCTCATCGGGAGCCTTTGATGGTTTATGACACCTTCTACACGACAGCTGCATCTGTGTCAGCACAGTCGAGCCTGCAATGCCCTATCAGACCTTTCCCGATGGAAGGGGGGTTCACACCAGAGCGCGTTGTGTCAGGGAGGGCAATTAGGACCATAAGAGGTGCATGAGGTGCAGGATTTGCCTCTTAGCGGCCTCAAAACCCGGGGGCTGCACTCCCTCTGTCTTGTGCCAACCGGCCACCACATTCTCCAAAACTCGGCTCCTCCCTCGGGTGTGCAAACCTGGCCCTGCACAAATGGGGAAATGTTCGGAGTCATTAATCAGTAATAGTGCAGTGTCTCACACGTGCCGAGCCGGGCCGAGCGATTCCGAGCGGAGCCGAACGGCTCCGAGCCGCTCCGCTGCGTGCCGTGCCCCGCCGGAGCGCAGGGGGCGCTGTCTCACCCGCCCGGTGTCGCCCCTGCCGCCGGCAAGGCCATGGCGGAGGGTCCAGGCACTCCGGCGGGGTTTGGCCGCCCCGCGCCGCTGCCACAGACGGGCTGGGAGCGGGTCAGCGAGCTCTGGCGGCGAGAGTGAGCGCCGGGCTGGGCTTGGGTAGGGTGGGATGGGAGAGGATGGGCCGGGCGGGGCTCTGCGGGGCTGGGTCGTGGCCGTCCCGCCGTGCTTCACCCGGCCGACCCCGAGCCCATCGCTGCCCTTCCCTTGCAGCGAGCGGCAGCAGTACCCGGAGGAGACGGAGAACATCGCCAAGTCGGCGTTCACGGCGGGCGTGGTGGGCTGGCTGTACGGGGGGCTGCCTGCCTTCGTCAACGCCCGCAAGGCCTTCATTGAGAGCAGCCACGGCGAGCTGTTCCTGAACCGCGCCGATGCCGTGGTACGAGCCCCGGGAGCCCCGCGGTGCCGGGGGATGCACGGGTGGAGCGCTGGGTTTCTCCCGCCGCCGGGGCCCGCAGCGCCCCCGGGAGGCCTCGGCCTTGGGAAGGCTCCGGTTGTGGAAGTTGCCCTTGGAGCCGCGGGCTGGGGTGACACCGGAGTGCGCAGGGATGGCCTCGTGTTTGTAGGACGTGTGTGTGTGCCCCGTTCTGGTGCATTGTGGCAAAAGGTTTGCCGAGAGTGTGTTGAGTGCGTGCAGCCTGCCCGGTCAGCTGCTTCGGGAGTTAGCGGTTCTCTATTACCCAAATTACACGCAGTTAGCTTTAAAAAAGTGTCCTTCGTTACGGAAAAAGTTGGTAACAAAGTTTACCGTTCTGTTAAATAACTGATTAATACGTCTCGAAAAGGCTTTCTGCTTTTAAATTTTAGTGTGCTGACAGGAGACTTCATAGTATCAAACTGGGATTGTACTCTTGTCTTATTAATGTGAGTCGTTTTAGGACGATTTAAAATTCTTTTAGAACAACAGCACAACAAAGAACAATTGTGACATTTTATAGATGTATTCGAAGTTTTAGGGATTTGTTATTCAATTAAAGTGTTGGTTACCTGGATTATGAGGAAGAAAACTCCGTTAAAAATCTGCCTGATGTAAACTTTGCATCACTTACAATTAGAATTGGCCCCTAACATAGTGACCTGCAAATTACCCCTGCCTGGCTTCAGTCTGGTGGCTCTCTGGTATATCTGAACCCAGGCTAAGCACCTACACCACAAGCACTAAGAGAAAATTTATTTACTTTCATGGTTGTAACTCCAACATTTTTAATTTTTGTGAAGCTTCTATTTATCACATATTTTAAAAATCCTCTTCAAACTTATAAGTGCCAGTGTTAAACTGCAGAGATTGATAGTATCTTAACATTTAATGTCGACAGTTATTATTTACTCACTATTATTTATTGATGGTTGTTATTTATTAATGCTTATGAACTTGTAATAATGAAGTAGTCTCTAGTTTTTCCTCCTTCTCCTCTGCTGTTTTCCTGTACTGTCCTCAGAAAGCCCTCCTAGTTCACCCAGATGTCTTTCAGCTGCAGGATTAGAAAGACCAGTTGACATTCCAAACTGGAATTGATTCTTGGTTTTCCTGTTGGTGGCTGGGAGCAGCTTTCCCTCTGAAGGTGGCTGACTTGATCCGTAGGAGTCAGGGTATCAGTCCCACAGTCTGTCATGCTTGCAAGAGGGTGGTGCTGGCAGGAGGAGGGGGCTGTGACCTGTCACATGTCCTGTCTGTCCCCTCAGCGATCTGCACACCGTGCTGGTCTCCGGAGTTTCATCCGCTACGGCTGGCGCTGGAGCTGGAGGGTTGCGGCTTTCGCCACGGTATTCAAGTGAGTGTTTGCTGATGGCAGTGGGAGCAGAGCTGCCTTGTGCTTGTGCCTGTCCTTCAGCCAGGAGCCCTTCATGCCACCAGTGCCCGTGGCTCTGCTGATTGATTGAGGCTCGTGATTGCCTTAACATGAGTCTGATTGATCAGGGGTGAGCATGAAGAGGATTAACCTTTTAGAATAGTGCCAGAATTCACATCTTCTAGTGAACCAACACAAACTCTAAATATGGAAAAGCCCTGTTCATACATCTAATCCCTGCTGTTACCAACTTGAACACTGTTCTTCCCTCTCTTGACAGCTTCTCTCTGCTATTGCTTCTTCTCTTTTTGTGTGTATTTCTCTGAGGGAGTGTTACAGTGTGTTGGCAGTTTCTGGAAGTGCTTTCTAACCCACACTGAATTTTGTCCTTTCTGTGTCTCATTACTCCTCGTTTGTATACACTGGTGTTATTCACAGTTGTCACTACTCCTAGTTTGTATACACTGGTGTTACTCACAATTCTATGTTCTTGTCCTCAAACACTTGGGAATCATCTTGTTCTTAATTGGTTGCTGAACATCAGACCCACCAGTTCTATGTACCTCTTTAGGCCTTCAGATTTTTCCTATACACACAAACCCAATAGACAGAGATACAGAACACAGAGATAGTGTTCCGCTTCCCTGATTTTCATCCTTGGGTGTTCCAGTGCATTTCTGTCAATAGAACATCAAACTGAGCATAGTCTTCTGAGTAAAGCTCTTCTAAACTAGGGATATCTTCATCCCTGTTGTTCAAACTAGTAAATTTATGTGTTGTCCTAAACCTGCATTGACTCTCTCTGCATGTATGTTCTGTTTAAATTCTTCTGCTTTTAAGATCCCACAGTATTGACTGACATTATTTTATATTTCTCTCTCCCTAATGTTTTTGTTCCTTTCTGAGTTTCTTCCTCACTCTCTCTCAGTTTCTTTGGCACCGTTTAGTTTAGTATCTGGTTTTAGGTTTAGTTAGCATGCTGTTTGCTTTCTCTCCAGGAGCTTTTGATTTCTTTGGGTTTTCTTGGATTTCTTTGGATTTGACATGTAACCTCGTCATCTTCCACCAGGTGTCTCCCCTTGCAGTCAGATCAGCCCCTCTTTCACCAGCACTTTGGAAAAGGTTTTGAACAAAGATATTTGCTGCTCAACATTGTTTCTGTAAATCCTAAGTTGAAGGTTTTGTCCTGCAGTTGTGAAAACTTTAAGTTTCACAATTAAAACCCAAATCGTTTTGATTTATCTGTGTGGGGAGGGAGAGGAGGATTGCTGATGGCTTGTTGATGTCATGCAGGACGCTCGCTGAAGTGCTGGGGAGGATGTGGCTGCTGAACTGAGAACAGAGAGTGTTTTGGGGCTTAGCTGATGTTTTTGGAGGAGCTGGTTTACCTATGCCAGAGGGAAATCTGATGCCACAAGAGTAGGTGAATCTGCTGATGTCATGAGTATAACTGAGGCTGTTCTGTTGGGAACTGTTCATAAGGCAAGATCTTACTAACGTATGCTTCTGGGGGTAAGGGTCTTGCATCAGGACTGATTGACTGGCTGAAAGGGCTTTTTCATTGCTCAGTTTCTTTTATCCTTGACTATAGTATATGTTCCTAGGCACTAGAACAGGTAGTTCAGAGAAGTTGTGGGTGCCCCATCCCTGGAGGTGTTCAAGGCCAGGTTGGATGGAGCTCCAAGCAACCTGCTCCGATGGAAGGTGCCCCTGCCTGCGGTGGGGGCTGGGAACTGGATGGTCTTTAACATCACTTCCAACCCAAATCATTCTGTGATTCTATACAATGGGAAAAAAAATTGATTAAAAAAAAGAGAAAGAAAGAATATCCCAGATCCATACCAGGAACTCTGATATTCCCTGGCCTGTGTCTGTGCAGCTGCCCGCAGTAAAGGCACGACTGACATGTGTGTGCTCTGAACAGATGCGCAGCCAAGCAGTTAGAGGCAACCTGAGGGCTGGCTTAATGAAATCCAGCTTTATTTCAGGCTGTGTTTTGCTGCTTCTCTTTTTCCATGTGCAATTGCTGACTTTTGTGCCTTACCTTTGTAGCGTGGTGAGCACAGGCCTGTCTGCGTACCGCGATAAAACCACTGTCAGTAATTTCGCTGCAGCAGGAGGTAAGAGTGCTGTAACCTTGGGTGCTTTTCTCTTTGTTAGCAAGGGTTGTAGCAGAAAAGCATAAGCAAGTATCCACATCCCTTGGGCTTGAGCAGCGTCTGTGCTTTTGGGTTTTGCTTCTTGATGCGCTGCTGAAACCATTGGGGAGTTTTGTGGTTATCAGTTGATCTTCAAGATACTTGCTGGAGTATTTTGGGTGAAAAATGCTTGTGAGGGGTAAAGGCAACATTTGGTGCATAACCTGCTCTCATAAGCACCTATTTAACAGGGAAAGCATTTTTTATTTCCACTGTTGGTAACAATTCAGCACACTGTTTATGAGCTGCCCTTTGCATGCCTGCTTTTGGCAGCAGGGCTCTGGGTAAGTGATCTGCTTGTTCAGTTTTACAGGCTTTATTGCCCTTGCAGTTGGATACACTTTTTACTGGTCTTTTCTGCCTTACATGGCAGCTGCTATTATTAGCTGTTGTTGAACAGAAGAAAAGGGGGAGGGGGCTCATGCTCCAGTCTAGAGAAAGCTTGGGTTTACTTTCATAGATACTCTTATGGTACAGGAAAAATTTTGGCAGTTTTTCTGAAGCAGAAGGAACTTTGTTTCAGTGCAGAGACCATAGTGACTGTGTGGTGAGGTTCCGTCCCACTGACCATGGCACTTGGTTTCTGCTCTGTTAAAAGCAGATGTTGTCTCATGGAGAAGAGAGATGCAGCAAGGCAATTCCCTAAGTTGGTATGTGATGGCTACTGGGGTATTGTTGCTGGTTTCAGTGGGTTTGTTCTTTTTTTAGCCTTCACAGGAGCCCTTTTCAGAATGCACTTGGGCCTTCAGGGCCTGGCAGGAGGCATCGTGTTCGGAACAGTGTTTGGGTGAGTTGTGAGTGCTGCCAGTGAGGGATCAAGACACTTCAAGCTACTCTTGAAGGGTGTTTGACAGTGGCTGTGCACACCAAACCTGGAATCGTAGAAGGGGCTACAGGGGCTTCCCTTCCTACCTTGCCTTGAGGGATTTTCTGTATCTCTCTTGGGACTTCACTTTTCTTCCGGCCTTTAAACTGTTTTTCTTTTCGTCTTTGTTTCTTGATTTGCTTTGCTGCTCTCTCAGTAGTAAGAGCTTAGTGCTCTCAGAGCATGTTATTTGCTGCTGTTTGCTTATTAGAGGGGACAACATAGGCTCCATCAAAGCTGAAATGTGGAGCAGCAGCCATTAGGAAACACTGAGGGAGAAGCTGCATGACTGGGTTACACAACCCAGGGCTGTAAGGTGGGCACATGTCTTTGTGTGTGTCTTGCAGTCCTGAATCTCCTAAAATTTCCTGGGGTGTGGAGGAGCCCATGGTTCTCTCTCAGAGGCTTGTCCTTCAGGAGAATGACCTCTAACTCAGGAAAAATATGAATTTTCAAGCAGAGCTGGGATTTTGTCTCAGAGTGCTGCCTTGTAAATATCCTCACAAGTGAATCTGGGGGTCCTATGTGAACATGAGAATGAGCTTTGTTTGTGCTACTTGGCACCATCAGGATGGTGTCAGCTGTGGGCATGCCTGGAAGCAGCCTAGGGAGCTTTACCTTTGCCAATGAAAGCACAAGTACTTCCAGAGCTGGATGGAAGCTAAGCCCGGATGTCACTGTCTGAGTTATGGGCTAGGTGTTCTATGGGTGTTCATTGGACACCATAAATCCTTCCACTCCTTTGTCCTGTGTATGCCTGTCAATGAGTAAATTCAAAATATATTGTCACAGGGGCTCCAGTGAGTCACAGCTGAAGAGATGCTGTGTTTGGTGGGTGACAGTAGAACAGGAATACCTTAGTCTGTGGTGCGATGTGAGTGTTGGGGAATGTGACACTCCCCTGATGGGGCATCTGGCCCCTGCATGCTCCTTTTGTTGATGCTAGTAAGTTATTGCTGTTGTGTGTCCCCTGGGTGACTGGTGACTTTCCTGCTTCCTCCTCCAGGATCCCTGCAGGAGGCCTCTTAATGGTAATGTATGGCCTGGCTGGTGAGACGTTCCAGGAGAAGAGGAGCCGAGAGCGCAGGCAGCTGTACGAACAGAAGATGGCAGAGTGGTGAGGAACAGCTCCGCTCCTTCCAGCAGTGGACTAGGAGGGTGTCTGGGTCTGTGTGTTCAAACATTTAAAGAAACCACAGCACACTAGGCTTTCTAAACCTCAGTTCTTCTCTTGGTCGTGGTTGTTACTCACATACCACTTTGAGAACTGCTGATTTAGTCTTCCCTGTCTTCCCTTCATTGCTGCCTTCTTTCCATCCCCATTACAGAGAGGGGTAAAAGAAAGATAGCTGGAAGCTTGGTGGAAAAAAGGCCATGACAGTGGTCATTTGAATTGCTGAAACTCACTCACTACTTCTGAAGGAAATTTTCAAGAGCTGGGATTCTGCAGTCATGCCTCTGTCAGGAGGATAAAGCCATAAAACTGCTTTCCACTCTCTCTTCTCTCCTTAGGCAATCCAGGCTCAGTGTGACTGAAGTCTTAGGCCAAACGGAAAACAATGCCCAGGGAAAACCAGAGATGGAGAGAGCAAGAGACTTGAAGAGCTACTGAGTCTTCCCGAGATCTGTAAGAAGCTACAAAGCATTTTGATCCTGCTTGTAAAAGCCTTCAGTCAAGAGATCATGGAAGTCATCTGTGAATGCAGTTGTATCCTGTCAAAAAGTGTTTTGCTGAAAACACTGTTCAGGGATGGATATCACTGCACAAAGGGCATAGAAGGGCCAAACCTGTTCCACCTGAGAAGGTGGAAATACAGACTTTGCAGAATAGGAAGTGTCATCTAGGTTTGGCAGGGAGTGAGGGCTCCAGAGCCTCGTCTTGAACCCATTTTGCTGCTGAAAATGTCCAAACCACCAGTGATGTAGAAATACTCAAGGTATAAGGAACTTATAAATGGTTTGTGTGCTAACGGTACCCTGATTCCAAAAGCTAATTATGCCCTGCTGAAAGATGCTCTTCAGACAGTGCCTGAAGAACTTGCTGGTGGTGGCTTCTTACTTGGCTCCCACAGTACTTGGGGTATTTTGCAGTCAGTGTTGAGGAAGGGTGGAGGAGCTGGGAATTATATGGAAATACCCTGAAAAAAGCATGTTTCGAGTTCCTCAATAGAAGTCTGAGGGGGCCACAGAAGTCATGACTGATTTCTGGTGGTGATGGTGGAAGTCTTGGCACTGTGGACAATTTTAACAATAAAAAGGCCTCTAATTTCATTTGAAAGTTGGAAGTTAGGGGATGAGCTTTGGGAGAAATGTGCTCCAAGACACTCAATAAAGCCGTCTAGCAGTGGTCGCTGTGTCCATAAGCTCTTTATGTCAGCACAGTAGGCACTTTATGTTAGTACAGTGTTGGTACTAGACAAGCATCCTTGAATGATATTCCATGAGAAGAGCCATAAGATCCCACCAGCAAGCAATAAAATCTGATGGTGGTGTCAGACATTTCCTCTATCCAGGCAGTAACAAAGGCAAGAGCCAGGAGAGTGGCAGCTGTGTTATTTTGATCCAGAGGTGAACTGTTAAGTCAGAGCTGTTACCTATGGGTAGTGCTGCAGTTAATGGTGTGCACTCAGAAGGGTGAGGTGGCCCATCACTGTTCCTCCAAAGCAGGAGGTCAGAATTCCAGTTCCATTCTTTGTTGGAAATTTTTTTCCTACTAAAAGGAATTACATCCAGGCAGGAGGTTCGGGTGTTCTTCTCATAAGAAAAGAATATTCAGTCTGTTCTGGTTGAATGCTTTTCCAGATAATTACTGTTGATTGAAATATGAACAGTCGATCCCACAGAGCATATTCCACCCACCCAAAGCAGATTTTTGGCACAGTTTGCTTTCAAGAAGGTGTTGTATTTTCTGACTTTCCAAATGAGCATTTAATTTTTTTAACACCCCAGAGTAGCTCTTTTTTCCATTGAAGAAATACATGTATTTTAGGGTTGTCATCAACTAGTTCTGATTTTCCTGTTCTCTATGTAAGTGAAGGTTCTGTGTAAGCAGAGTTATGGACGTCTTTCCCTCTTCCTGTGTTAAGCTCTGCATGTGTTGGTGGCAGTAGTGGTGTTGTCCTCTGCCCCCTCAGAAAAGAAAATAGGCCTTTCTAAGTCACGTTTTTGCTGTTGTGCTTATACAGCGATGTCTTATCTTCTTCTTTTTTATCTTCTTTCTCTTTGCTATTACATCCCACCCAATATCCCGCACTCTTATCTGTACAGCAGCTCTGATGACATTTAGCTGTGTCATTGCTCTGTCTCTGTTCCTATTTGGTGGTATTTGATGTGATGCCTAAGGAATACTAATTTTCCTGGGCCTGACCATTGGTGCAGGGATGTTCATCCATGGGAGGGAAGGCAAAGCCAAGGTGTAACAGCTGTGTGGATTTTCTCTCTATGTAAGGTGGGGGGGGCCTGCTACATATTCTTATGCTGCCCATTAGCCAGGGGAAGCAGAGACTTCCAGCAACACTCAAGATTAGAGGTCATTTGTTCCTCAGTTTCCTGCTGAATTTAGTTCCCTGCACTTCCTTATTTCTTAGGCTCCCAAATGGCAAGTGAAGAATTGGTTCAGAGTTTATTTTTTAAATACACCTTTAAGGGATTCTTCACATCCCCACTCCCTCCTCCCCTAGCAAAAGCACAGCACTGAAGTTATCGACCCTCCACTTTCAGAGTAGGTAACCCAAGTAGTAGGGATTCAGTGAGAACACCTTACACTGGGTTTTGCTTTTGCAGAGAACCTCCTCTTTGGAGGGAGAGGGATGCCATGTAACTATACTGCTCAGCTAACCACTGGCAAACCGACAGATGTGAGGTGTGTGAAAGTCACAGTTTAGGTACCTGAGCGTAATTTTGTCATTAGTGTCAGCACACCAAACAGAGCTGTGGCTTGATGCCAGCTGTACCTGGTACAGCTTTGTTAACAGCTGCATCACCTACCTGGATGCTGTGAAATGGTGGCTGGGGCTAACATGAGTAACTGAGAGGTTCTACGACTTCCCAGCACATACAGAAACATCTTTTATTACTAAGGAAAGGAAACTGAGTTTACAATTTATTTTTTAATACAATTAAAGGAGGAACCCCAGGAAAAAACATTATATACAAAACACCTGTGGCAAACAGAACAGCTCACCTGCTACAATGACACATGAAGCCTGAGAAGGTCTCACAGAAACCATTTGTGTGCAATTCACTGAAAACAGCATGAGGCAATAGAAAACATGATCCAGAGTATTAGTGCTTGATGAAAAATGAACCAAATAACCTGTCTATCAAGAATATAAAAATAACCTGATGGTAGAGATATTTGTCAGTGAAACTTTTGGTTTCCTTTAGAAGGAGTTACTCAAAGTGTCATGAGTCTGTGGTGATGTGGAAAGGTTTGGTACAGTGCAAAAAACAAACTCTTCCCTGGGAGGCTGCGCAATTACTGGTCAGGAGCAAAAGTAGGGAGCATGGGATAGTCAGAGGGAAAACATGCTGGTACGACTAGCAGAGCTATGCTGGGCAAGGTGGAATTGCAGGGTGGTTATAGGGAAGGGTGGTGCTGGAAATGAGCAAAGTTGGAAGTGAATGCCGAAAGAAGGTAATCAGCCTGCAAGAAGCTGGTGGTTTGTGCTGGAAGGAACAAGCACAGACTGAAAGAGCAGGAGACGTGAAAAGTATGAGACACATCACTCATACACCAAGTCCTGCAATAGGGTCAGGCTGCCTTTTGGAAACACACTGATTTCTGTCACCTGTATTCTGTTTGCAACCAGAACACAAAGTGCAAAGAGTATTGTTTCCTTATCCCCCAGCTTACCTCCTTTTCTCTGTCAAAAACTCCTTAAGTATGTTCTGAAGTTCCCATTACACTTCGTACAATGGGAAAGCAGTAAAAAGATGATGGTACAGCATGACTCTGCAGGAGTAGAAAGGGAGCAGTGTCTTATTTTTTACTTGATCTCAGAGCTCAATATTCTATAAACCACTTCTAATCCTCCTATTTTCTCCAGCAGTTTCTCAGTATGTACCAACCAGAAAAAAAGTGAAATGGATGGAACATGTCTTTGTTGTGCCCTAGGAAGATAAACAGCTCAAGAAACAACACATTCCACAGAGGACAGCATCATGCCTTCAGCCTTTGGTTTGCCCCGATAATGTGGTAGAACAGTGAGGGAATGGGTAGAGGTTGCAGAGCAAAAGGCAAAAACATTCCAGTCAAACTCAGGGCAGGGTTGAGTCAGGTTAGTATGCAGAGTTGCTTAGGAAGCTTATTGGGGGTTGGGGCATTTTCCTCCTTTCCCCTCAAAATGAGAAACCATTTTTTCCTACACAGTAGGCAAGAATGTCACCCAGATCAGATGAGTCCTGTCCAATGTTAGCATCCTGTAGGGAGGTTCCTTCTAGGCCTGGCTGGGTAGACAGAACACTGGCAGAAAGCAGCAACGTTCAGTGCAAAGTAAATATCCTTATGTTGCTGTGAGAGACTCCCAAAAATCTACAGAGCTTTCCGTAACAAGTATCCCTAGGCTGATGTACATACAGAAGCAGACCCACGTTTATGAAGCAAGGCCCCGAGTTACATTTGATTACAGTAGATACACATGAGATAACCTCTGACTGTCACATAATTTTCAGTGGGACTTCACAGGTGTGGGAGGGAAGGAATGCACATAAAAGCTTGGCCACAGATGTTCCTGTGTGCCCTCACAGCAACTGAATGGAAGGGCTGTACCTCAGTGCTTTGCTTGGTGAGGCTGTCCTTTCAGGAGAGAAAGGTTATGAGAACTTGTGCCACTGCTGAAGATAAGCAATATTAATTAGCTCTTAGGAGTGCTGTCAGTGTGTATCAGTCCCTAAAAAGTCTCGTAGCGCTGCAAATAAGCATGAGACACAGACTCACTTCCAAGGTGGGTTTTATCATTAAAAATGTGTCCATTATTGCCACTTTAGGGGAGAAGGGAAGTGTATCTGTAATAGTAGAGTCAAAATCCGAAGTCCTCCAGCATGAAGAACAGATACTTGTGTGAGGCTGAATAGAAAAGAAGTTTTAGCTGCTCCCAGTCACAACATGGAGGCACAAACTGATGAGATTGTGTGTCAGGATACCCAAAGCGCAGCTCCGTGTTACTGAAGGGGTAGATGGGCATGGGTTCATTGCTAGAGCTCTGCAGGTCCCTGATTCTCACAGAGGCAGCATCAAGCCAGAGCTTCCTGAAGTCCTGACCTGGTGTGTTACTGATGACATTCTTCTGCCCTGCTGCAGGAACACAGAGAGTCCTCCCGGTTGGAATCCTAGCGACCCCATCATAACAAGGCCACCCCACAGCTTCTGTGGCCTGAGTGGGGGTTTGCATTCATTCACAGGAGGTGATGTCAGGCACGGTGAGCACAGTTTTCTCCTGCTGCCATCCCTTTGCGGAGAGCCAAAGAGTCCATGCAACAAGCATTGCTGTACAAGGAACAGTGGAGTCTGCAGTGTGGAATGCACAGGGTGAAGAACCTGAGGGACTCAAAGAAAAGATTTCACTGATTTTTTGTTTTTTCCACGTCAATCTTAAATGTAGCCCGGTGATGTTGCGGAGCTAGTAGGTGTCACCTGCGCTAGCCCTCCACAAGAGGGCTCCTGCTCCCTAAGCTTGAAGCTGTTCGGAGCAGGTAGTGCAGGCAGCTGCGGCCTGGCCCAGGGCTTCCTACAAAAACCTTGGGAGCTCACTCGGGTGCTCTCGCTCTGCGGAGTGAGGGTGACTAATGAACCTGCTTCCCTATTTAAGCAGCATTAGGACGTGGCTCAGTGCATCACGAGATGGCAGCCAGCCACTAAGGAAGCACAGCTTCCATCCCAGTCCACAGACGGCAGCTGTCCCAGGCACTGGAGTTGGGGAAACACCAGCCACCTGTAGGAAAATCCTGGCAAACTTTTATAACGAAAGAGAATGGGTTCCGTAGGTGAAGTCCTGCCACTCCCTTCACAAAACTCCCCAAAATTCATGCTAACCAAGGCTCTAGTATCTGTTCCAGACAGGGCCTTCCCCAGAGGAAAACATGAGTGGGTGGTCAAGTTTGGAAATGAAACAAGTGGCCCAAATGAGAGTTCCTTCTCCTTTCCATCTCAAAACGATTAAGCTTTTAGATTTCTGCAGTGCACAATGTGACAAAATTCGTGACTTCTAGGACTCCACAGCTGTTGCTCTACAGCATTACCGTGGCAATTCTGCAGGCATTACCCAGGCAATTCCACATGCTGCGTGAGAGCAGGAAATGCAGTCACCTGGCTAATGATGTGAATAAGGACAGTTAGCTGCTCATCTTCCCTTAAGTCTCTTCACTTAAGTGTCTTTTTGGAGGACACAGCCCTGAAAACTGCTGAGCTTTCAAGCCAAAGCAAATATAATCCTTTGTAATCATAAAACCGTGGCAAGCCAACCTTCCCCAGCCCATCTTTTGTCGAAAAGACACCCCATTATCGAAAATAACCCCGTTTTAAAATATGAGTATTTTCTGGGTAAGTTTGAGGGAGGAAACTTTTGCTTCTCCGTTCCTCCAGCTGCTGAAGGGAATGGAGGTATCTCAGAAGTGGACTGGTGTGGCTGATCTTACTGGGAAAGCTGGAGTTGTTTTCTTGTTCCCACTTCCCTTACCACTATTTGCTCAATCCTTAATTTCTATCATCACTGATGTTCCCATGTTTAAGCGTCAGATCAGGCACATGGCTCACAGGGAATCAGCCAGAACCTCTAGGGAGTGAAACCACATAGGCACCTGTGGTAGGGATGAGTAACTTCCGAATGAGTCCCACAGGACAGAGGCTAAAAGACTGCCCAGTGTATAGTTGGGAAGCCCATAAAATGAGCAGAAGGGCAATGTCAGGGATGTCACTGCAGATCCTGATAGATCTGGTGTTTTGAGCTAACATTGCACAAGCATCTTACAGTATTTGAGAAGCTATTTTGCCAAGAGAAGAGTGAAGAAAATTACCTGCAATGTGATCTGGTCATACGGATGATGTTTCAGGTGTCCCTTTAGAGCTTGCGGGTGGCTTCGTACCTTCTTTCATAGCCTCTTCCACCGAGTCCTGGTGCTTACAACAGTGAGTACAAACTGAAAAAGAAGATGCCTTGTTTATTGGGAATCACAGAAGACATGAAAGTGCTGAATCCAAATGTCTTCTTCAACAAAGTTAAGTATAACTGAGAGTGGGAAGAAAGGAGAGAAGGAATTAAAGAAAATGAGATCCTTTAGGTCTAGTGACTTATTTTAACTTGACAGGACTCAGCCCTGCAGTACATCTGAATATGGTCATAGTCTGATCTGATAGAAAGCTCTGTCATGAATTAATATTATCTATATAGTGTCACATGGATAAAACAACTCATTAGCACAGAGCTAGAACCTCAGCCTGGCACAAAACCAACTTGCTGAGATAAGGTCAGAAGGGAAATAGTGATGGAAGTTATGTGACACTAAATGCAGTTTCCCTATCAAGTGAAAGAATGCCAGTGTTAAAACCAACAAACTCTTTCAGTGCTTTAAGAGAATCTCAGATTAAACAGATCCCCTTAATATCTCACCATCTATGACTGAATTTTAATAGTTCAAGTTGAATCTTGTTCAATTGTGCTTGCACAAATTATGCAACATGAATCCTAACTACTCCTTAAGTGACATCTAATCTTGGTCCTTTGTGTTTTCATTCTTAAATTACTGCAAAATAAGCTGAGAGCTCCTCAGAGTAGGCGGTTGTGAACCTCATCAAAGCATCTGATTGTTTTGGTCACCACAACATTTACGCATCTGAAAACTCTTACTTCCGTTTTGTTTTGCTCTGCCTTTCTATTCTCCCCTCCCACACTTCAGCGCTTTGAAGCATGGCTTTTCGAGCTCAGAAACCACTCTTAGCAACTCCTGACTCAGCTTTCCATAGGCCAGAACAACAGAGGTACTCTCAGACCTATTCTGAGCTCCCACTATAGTTCTTGAAAGGTGACCTGCAGCAACACCAGCAGGAAGCCCTCTTAGGGCAGACACTTCCCTTCCCAGACGGGTGGCCACGCACAGTAGAGCTGAAATGGGACAACTGTACACACTGGGAAATTGGGTGGAAGCTCTGGCTTCGGTTTCTTACACTTCTTACCGGTTCTTTTACGGTTTCTTCCATACCTGGTCTGGAAAGTGGCTGAACCAAATAGCACCACCTGACTCAGCAAATCTCCCTGTGCATATTATGGAAGTGGGATTAAAAGGGAAATTCCAGTTAATGCAGCCGTGTGCCATGCTGTTTGCAGGTGATTGCATTCTACCACATGGGTATGCTTTTTACATTTGCTTTTAAAGCAATTCAGTTCCTATATAAAAGGCTATCTCAGAGTGCTCCAGGATCTTGCTAATTTAATGGTAAGGAACCTTTTAATTTCCAGCCTATATTTGTTGAAAGCCAAATCTTCCGATTCCAGTTAATTTTCTCCTATAATTAGAAGTTCATTATACATGCAGCTAACAGCACAGGCTGTGATCAACTGTGATTTTCTTGGTTTCAGCTTGCTTGTTGCTTTCCTGTTGACACAGCCCTAGGGAACAGCAGGGGAGAAGAACTGGCACTGGTGTCATAAGGGCTCAGGAGTGGAAAATGAGGAGGTGCACAGGTGTGATCAAGAGTCACTGCCTTCCAGAAGCTTCCTTTTGTGATAAAACACTAAAAGGAAATTAGCCCAGCCTGATTCAATGGTCACGTTGGTTTTTGAAGGGATGTGGTTGATGAGGAGGGAAAAAGAAATAGTAATGAGACTTCCATACCTCTGACTAGGGAGGGGACTTGTCTGAAGTTGAAGTAGAAGTATCAGAAGACACAAGCATGACAAACTTACAGGTGTCTGTGAGTGGACTGAGTCCTTGCTGCCCAGAAAATAACCTTTTCCAGTGGGGAATACCATGGCCAGATGGTGTAAAGTGGCCTGAGCATAGAGCCCTCAGTGTGAGATTCTTATCCCCAGATGTGGCTTTCCAGCGACGTGACAGAACTCAGATGGGTGTTATTTATCCTCAGGTGTTGCAAGGCCTGCTGTCATTCTCCAGAATTTGCTTTGCAAAGCTGCTCACAGGATGTGGGGAAGGCATCTACTGCTGTTGACTTTCAATCCTACCTGCCTTTACAAATCTATTAAATGTCTACCCATATCTTCAGGGACTTTCTGGCAAGCTCAGCTCAGACATGATTAGGAGCAACAGCTGACAGATGAGATTCTTTTGAAGGAAAAAAATTCCTCTGCTTCCAGCTAACCTTGAGATATTTTAGGTCCCCTTTGCCATTGAAAAACTCTTGGACACATGTCTGGAGTTACTGAAGACTTCATAGGGTGTGACCAGACATTTTACCTTTGCCATTTTTGGTCATACAAAGAATACAAATCTAACTCTCCTGGTTGGTGTTCTCATAAAAGTAGGACATTGCTATGCTGAAGTCTTTCCTGTGGCCCTAACACTATGTATTTTTGTTACTTTGGCTCAGTGACTTTCTGAGGGAATGTCTAAGTAGGGTGTGGAGAGACATCCAATTTTGAAACTCTCAGTGCTCAGCCGTATCCATCATGATCACGAAGATTCTTGGCATTTTAAAGCATCTTAATACATAAAAATGAACCTTTGTGAACCTCTTCATTACCCCTGATTTTGGAAATATTTTGATCTGCTGTCAAAACTCCCCATCACCCCTTCACCCTCAAACCTGAACCCTAGTGCTGCCTGCACACAAAATGTAGGAAAATGAGTTAGATTTTGTGACAGTGGATGCTGAAGGAAAAAAAAAAAAAAAAGGAAATGAGAAAAATGAGAAGGTACAGAAATACTTAGTGTGACAGTAAAGTTTCTATAAATGTGTATCCTACATAGAAACCCCGTCAGCAATAAGAGACACCTTCTTGAAAAAGAAACTACACTTACCGTGCCTTGGGAGGTATCTTGCTGCCAGGGTGATAGCCAGAATGAAGATGATAACGATGATAATTGAAGCAGTAATTACATTATAAGGTGGAGGCACAGGAGGAACAATGCAGTCGTTTGTTTTTTCTGAGACAGGAGAAAGAAAACACAAATAAAGGATCCAACAGGATATTGGCATCTTCACCTAAGAGCAGGTATGTGAATTTTAGTGGTTCTGGCCAAACTCTAACTCAGATATTCAGCCTGAAAATGGACCAGTTCAGTAAACAAGTGAAAAAAGCTGGCACCTAAATTTCTTCCATCCACCCACATTTGCTATGGGCTGAAATTTTTAACACATCCACAGAGTGTAAAAAGATGGGTCTTTGTCCAGAACAGAACTGAGACAGGAAAGAGTTATAACCACAAAAGCTGTCTTAAGGAAATGTGCTAATCTTGGTGGAAAAAGTCTGAGTCCACAGCTAGAAAACTTCTGCCTTTAAAGGTATTCTGCAGTTTTCCTTATCATTTTAATCAGATTTACGCCTATTTTTTTTTTTCCATTTGTATTCACAGGTGAAGGAGAACGATGCATTAAACAGGCTAGAATAGACTTTTTTCTGTGTGGCAGGGAGAGAGTGTTGTGGCAGAGCTCAGTTTCAGTGGGTCTGGAGCCTCTGGCTTTTCACCGCTGGAGATGACCATTGTACCACTGGGATTTTAGAGTAGATACTGGGCCATTCTTGTACAGGACTGGACTTACTGCATATCCATAGGTCTCCAGACTTATGTGCACAGACCTTCAGTTCTTCCATCCTCTGCTTCTGGCACAGGTAAGCATCATTCCACTCCTAAGACATTAATCAGCCTGATCTGCTGTTCAATCTTCCCCTCACACTGCAGGGTTTGCCTCCTACATTTACCAGAGGCTATGTTCTGTCTGGAAATCGGTATTCATGAAAGATTTGTTCGGGGGACCATTTACACCATGCCAAAATGGGAGTGGTTCCACACCCTAACAGTCAAAAAGTGGGGGGTTTGTGACTGCTGTGGCTGTGTCACTGTTGACTGCAACCTCCTCTGATTACTGCTTTTTTTGTTGCTCTCTTTTTCCGTGTAGTGAGTTATTCATAACCTTATTCTCCCTTCATTAGGGACATTATGCTCTACATCCAGCAATAGCCAATATTCATAAAGCACTAGTTCCTGGCATTTGTTCTGAAGCTGAATGGCACCTCTCCCCACAAGCCCCTTTGATTTTAGTAAGATAGATGAATAAGCTACCTTGATGAATAAGGTACAATTCCCTAGGAAAAATAGTGCTTCTCTATCTTCCCTTGAAGGTGCCCTTATCTCTACAGTAAAAACATCAGACCCAGAGACATTTCAGGATACTTTTTTGGTAACAACATTAAAAAAAAATCCTTTTGGTTTTATGAAATTTCTTGCAAATCCCCTTCTACTGCAAAACATCTGGAATGTAGTGTGCTGCCTTCCCTCATGCTGTTTCCACTTATGCTTCAAGCTTTTCAAAGCACAGACTTATCTATTATGCCATCACTTCTAAGCCACGCTCAGTGATGGAATTCTTCTCGTATGAGTTAACTCTATGTTACATATGAAAGCAGAATTTTGTCTAGACCCCGGCTGACAGTTTCTTTCACTGAAGCAGGGACAAACATGCTCATTAAATGAGGAAATTCTTTTTAAGTGCAACTTGTGGCTTTTAAAGCACACATGTTTCTCAAGTGCCTCCATTCAAATACCAGGTCTGTGTCACACAGCTGCCACCAAGACCATGCTGGTACAGAGGGGCACTGAATGGTGGCAATCCCAACCTCTGGGAGCCACCAAGTGTGACATTACCAGATCACAACAGGATCCAATTCAACTCTCAGCCCTGCTGTGACACAGTAGAGCAGAAGACAGAGCTGTCTCTGCTTGTCAGTCACTGTTGTAACTCTCCCTTCCCACCCATGCCTTTAAAATATTTTGGTGTGCAGTTCACAGGCGGGATCATTTGGTGATCCTTGCATGAACGCTGTCACAAAACGACTGCATTCTCAGAGAAGCAACTCAGCAGATTCAACGAAATGGTTTTGTTACAAGAAACATTAATAAAACATACTCAGAAGCAAACTGGTGGACTTAGCAAAGCCATTGTGTTCAACAGAGCAAGTGATGTTGGTGTCTTTGGTCACATTGAGCACCAGTTTTCCAGTGACGTTGTATGGGCTGAGGCTGGACTCGGACACCCAGCTGGCATTCCATTCCACGGACATGTTGTTGAGGGCTCCAGAGATTTTGGGCTTGGGGAAACCTCCGTGAGAAGAACATGTTATCACCATCTCAGTTGACTCGCAAGAATCAGCGGATACATTTGCCGTTATGATCGGCTTGCTGAAGTCAGCTGAAACAAGAGGGGTGTAGTTACCATCCCGTCAGGCCACAGTGAGGCCTGCAGTCCTCAGCACCTATGGTCAAAGCAAACACCTCCCACAGGGCATTCACCACATTTTCCATGGTTTCTGCTGCCCATGGTCCAGGATACCAAGCAACCAGTCACTAATAAAAGAAACTTGTTCAACTCTGTGTGGCTGACAAGTGGCAAGCAAGAAGAAACAGAGTTTTCCTTCCAGGCCCGCTGTCTATTGAGCAATGTGATGCTGCCATCCATTATGAAAAGTCCCTTCAGATATCCCAACCCAATTCCAGCACTTCCCTTTCCTGATCCCCTCAAGAACTTGATCCCACTTCACCAAAGAGAGCAGAAGTCTACTGCAATTATTACAGCTGGCCTGTTAAGACAGCAAGGGGATTTCTGGCTGGAAAGAAACCAGAGTATTTGTGGATAGGAAAAGAGATCCTTAGCTTTACATTTTTTATGCAGTAAACTCCTCAACCCTCATGGTTAAAAAAGGGTGCTAGCAGTACACTTCCCTTTTTTCATACTAGTTCCCAGAAAGATCACTAAATTTGTCTCCTTGCACATATGCCCTCCATGCCCTCAGACCAGCAGGAAACAGCCACATCTCAGGAGCTTGTCTTTTTTTTTTTTTTTGTTGCTGAATCTCCTTCCAGATGAGGAATGCTCCTTCAATGACTTGTCTGGAAGATTCATGTAACTCCCTGCTGTTAAATGGTGTATTCAAATGCATGTATTTATACATGCATTTTTATATGTCACCAGTATCTCTGTCTTTGGCCGAGATCAGCTGCCACAAAAACACTGGTGAAAATAGAAAATGTCAACGGAACTTTTTGTGGCCTCTAAGAGAAGGTTCAGATTCATTTTGAGCAAAGGAACTTGGTTTCTTTAACGTAAAAAGCCTCAAAGCTCCATGATAAATTCAACCTTAGGCTGCGGATCTGCAGTGCAGCCAGTGAGCTGGCAAATCCCCCAGAACATGAGCCCCACAGGGGTTGGATGTAGGGCTGGGATGTTACTGTGACCACCCCATTCCTCTTTTTTGAATGTTTCCCAGGCACTAAGGGCTGGGTCTTGCTTTGCCCTAAAGACTGCTGGGGCTGCCTCAGGCACCCACCAGCAGTGGCACCTGGGGAGGACCCCGAGAGGGATCCTTTTACAAGAGGAAGGCATTAAGGGGAGCAGGTTGGGTTGGTGGTGGGGAAGAAATTTCTGTACCTGGAGTAGCTTCAGAAAGGTAAGACGGGAGGCTGCTGGAATGGGACCAGCAGTTAACACACCTTCCAGCACTCTTTGAGGCTGTCTGATGGAAGTCTATCTGCTACACTATGAATAAGCTTGGAAGAGTGTCCTTCACCCCCAGAAGCTGGCACTGGAGATCCTCAGGTGTCAGGAGGCAACCCACCTACCTGTCACGAAGAGGATGACAGACTCCTTACACACAACAACGGAGCTGTGCTGCACTACACACTGGTAAGAGCCATTGTCCAGGATTTCCATGGGGGAGATCCACAGGGTGAGGTTCCAGGGGTCCATCTCTGTCCGGTTCTGGTACCGCTCATGCCTGGAGATCATATTGCCCTCTGAGTAGGCCAGCACCACATCCGTAATGTTCTTCTGCCAGTAGACCCGGTACTTGTGTAGGCTTTCTGAGCTGGGAATTCGATGGCAGCAAGGCAGGCTGACCTTTTCCCCCACTTTGCTTTTGACTACTTTCTTCTCTTGTGCTTGGCCTGTAGGTGAGGGGCAAACAGTGAGACAGTGGTACAGCCTTGTGCCAGGACCTGCTGCTTACACCTCTGCTCTTTTGACTCTGACTGCTCACATCCCTCATCACCCACCAAGCTGTTTTACAGCTTTGGCTCTGCCCTGAGGGGAGCCCTCCCTGGGCAAAGCCTTGTACATTGTGCTCCACTCATGCTCAAGATCACAAGCCAGCAGGCACACAAGGATTGCTGTGTGGATTGATGAAGGAAAAGGCAGGAGAGTTACCTGCCTGAACAGAAATTTTGCTGGCCCCCTTGAAAACAGGGATAGAAACACACATGCACAAAACTGCTGTCTCTGCTTTCCGTTTTCAGAGCTCCATGCTTGGAAAATCTGTGTCACTCTCCGGTGGGTTCCTTGCATGCCAAAGTGGACTATAGTCAAGGGGGACTGGGGGATTTTTGGAAGTTTTTTTTTTTGTTAAAGAAAAAAACCCCAAAACTTTCAAGATCCCAGAAACTAGAATCGACCCTAAAATGACATAAAAAGATTGCAGCCACACTGTCATCAGCCTTCCAGCATTAGCAAATGACCAATTTTTCCTAGTCTAGCTAGAACAAATTTATCTTTGTGAAAGCCCATGGGCCTCCTTTGGGAAAACTTGGAAACCAGCACAGATGTTCCCCAACTCCTGGCCAGTGGCTGTGCCAGTGCCATACCTAGAGTACATCCATATGCCTACAACAATAAGCTGAGACTCTTGCAAGGTGAAATTAGATATAACTTTGACCACGTTGGCAGTAATTCCCCCACTTGGCATCATGGCTACTAAACACCCTGCTCCCATGATCAGCCTTGCTTTCCCACTCCTTCCTCTTTCCAGTGGGTAAAGGTTCACAGGGCCTGACACCTGAGGGAGCAAGGAGCTCCTGCTGCTGCTGAAAGGTGACCCAGCATTGACACACAGCCCTGTGCTTTCACCCTGGGCTTTCACCTGAGTTAGTGCAAGCTTGGGGATGATGTGCACCCGGCTTTGTTAGTCCAGAAAGTCAGGTTGCATTATGTTTGCCCTGCCTGCCTCAGCCTTGCTGCCAGTGGTGGAAGTGGGATATCAATCTATTACACTCCACTGACTGAGAGCAGAAAAAACAAGGAAATAGCTGTCTTCAGGACAGAAAAGATTCCCTCTTCTTTCCCTGCAGAACCCATCTCAGTAAACATGCCTGAGAGAGGAAGCAGGAAAGTCCTGACAGGCGATGTGTCACTGCTGGGGACAACGCAACATCACTCATCGGTGCGGGGGAGAGCCCCTGCGCAAAGGCTCTGCCTGAAGCGTGAGCTGAGCAATGCACAAAGCTGAGCCTAAGAACTGCCACCCCCAGCAAAGCCTGGCCGATGCTGGCTCACTCTTGATGGTCCCAGCTCATGCCCAGCTGCAGCCACGCTCTCCAGAGGCAGAGTGCAGTGCTCCGGCTGTGACTGGGATGCTGTGGCATTCACATTTGGTGTCCAAGGCAGCCACAAGCTGGTTGCCTGCCAGGCCTCATTTGTTTAGCAGTGACTCACAGAGCCTGCGGCCACTGTCACAGCGAGACCCCAGCGGCACTGCCTGGTGACCCGGTGACCTGCTCACAACCGTACAGCTGCCAGTGCTAGAGGGAGACAAGCAGATGCTCAGTGCCCTGCCACAGCTGGATCTTGGGGCTGCTTGCTGGAGTAACGCTCAGACACAAAGCCTGGGACAGAATATTTAACAGAGATGTGGAAGTGACACTTAGGGACATAGTTTGTTGGTGCACTTGGCAGGTCTGGCTTAAAGGTTGGATTCAAAGGTCTTAAAGGTCTTTTCCAACCTAAATTCTTCTGTGATTCTATGAAATAAACTTTCACTTCCCTCCCATGCCACACACCCACCCCTCTCCGGCTTGCATACCTTACATTAAATCTGTAGGAAACACACCAAGAAATACTGTGGAGGTCCTGGCAACACTATGGGATGTTTTAATATTAATTCAATAAAATAGAATAGGTAATTAAATTAGAAATTTCTTATTTAACTGGTTTCCCTCCACTCAGCCACTCCACTGGTCTTCCAAAGGGAAAGTTTCGATTTTTTTCCCCGCCACTACTTGTGCTTCCCCTTTTAATACATTGCAGATTCTGAGCTACCAAACTGGAGCAGACCAGGAAGCCTGCTCAGCTCACTGACCTCTGTCAGCCATCAACTGCTAGCAAAATGAGAAAAAATCTAATTCTTCCACACAGGACAAAAACTGCCTTGTCTTGCCAACCTTTGGCAGCCTGAAATTCAGGGATTTCTTGACATCAGCAGTTTAAATGCTACTGCCAGACCTACCCCTCAGGAAGAGTTCTTGCCCTTTCAGGAATGCCCTTTCAGGAATGCACAAATATTTTTGGCTTTCACAACATCCTCTGGCATCAAGTTGTGCAGTTTGATTACATGCTGTGTGAGAAAGCTTTTCCTTCTGTTCACCTTAAAAGCAGCCCACTTCGCGGTGTGATTCTGGAAGTTCTTTCTCCTGCACCTCTCTGTGTTTGTGTGTATGTGAGTTTCTATCTTTGACCACATCTTTGCTTGTTCTCATAGTTCAGCTCTTACAATTGTCAGAGAGACTCAGAAGAGCAGCCAGTCAAACATCCAGTCAAACTTTGGGATTGATAAAGACCATTTTCTATTTTCTTTTGCAGCAATAGGGGAAGAGTGGGCGTACAGTAAATGTCAGGGTGACGTCACATCATGAGTTGCATGAGGTTCTCCATATCTTGCCCCCCAGTGTCTCCTTTGCAACCAAAAGGAGAACAAAAACCTTCTCGGGAGTGCATGTGCAGGGGCTGGAAACTCCTGCTGATGTCATGTCTACCCTTAAAAGGCTCTGCACCCTTGAAACTGCAACCTGAATGTTGCAAGCCTGAAGGAACCAAAGTCCATGAAGAGTCATTCAGCCCTACAAAAGTCCCCTTTCGTTTTAAAGATGAACTGCAAAGCAAAAATGAAAATTCAGTTCTGTGCCACTTCTGTGCTGAATGCTCTCTGCAACCAGGCTGCAGGGAAGGTATTCACCATGGAAATAATATTTAATGAATTTTCTAGAAAAAGATCCCTCCTCTTCCCTCCTCTCTGAAGGCCACCCACTCCTTTGCTGTGCACACACATCGCTCCATCACTGGAAGCCTGTGGCATATGGCAATGCTGGACTCATGTAAGGGCTGATGTTCTCTTCCCTAGGAAGCAAGAAAAGCTTGCTTCATTCAAACTATGCCTGTGCTGCAGATGCCCCATACAGCAGGGCTAACTCGGACAGGAAGGCGAGTATAGAGGAGAATTGTTCCTTCTTGCTTGCTCCAAGAGTCACCAGGCAGGAGAGCTGTTGAGCCTGTATCCCTATTTCCTTCACTCTTTGCCCATGCCTCGACTCAGAAATTCCCCAGCCGCAGAGAGCTTTGTTATCCTGACCACACATGCAGTCAGATAGCACATGAGAGCAGATTTCCTCTGGCACAGAAGTCTTGCAGAGATGTTTGACAGCAAAAGGCAGCTAAAGACCTAACAGTGCTCTGGAGAAGCAGCATCAAATTGTTGGAAACCTCCAAATAAGTCCTGGTGAACAGAAGCTCCAAATCCATTGTCTTTCCCCTGCTCTCCCTGTTTCTCTGCCCTTCTGAGCCTTGCTTTGCTCTTTTTCCTTCTGGTTCCCTATTTATCTTTGCAAGAGCTGCTGGTGTCTCTACTCATCAATTAATGGCATCACTGACGTTGCCTAGGACCATACACCTGGGATTCCCAGTCTGCAGGTAATTCTGCAGCTCACACCCCTCATTTTCTGTGAATAGCTAATTCACCCCAAATTTGCATGATTTATCCTTTGAGGGTCATGCAGTATTTTACAGCAATTTCCAAGCAAAACAGATAATCAGTTGAAAAATCAAAACATTTTGAAAAGCTGAATCTTTAAAAGAATAAACACTCCCCCTTGACCTTGTCTTTTTCCCAGGTGATTTTACCAATGAGAAATGGTATTCTCCCCAAGCTTTCCATGGAGTCAAAATTCAGCAGATATCCTTTGCAACACGGGAGTACATGAAATGCTTTGTATTTACATTAGTGACGCCTGTGAATCCACTGATAACAGGAAGACTCTGTTAGATGCCCAGATAACCTCTGTGTGGAGACATTGGTTCAGAAGTGCACAAAACCACTGCCTTCCTCTGTGTTTCACTGTAAAGACCCTGTGCAATAAGAAAGATGGGATGAAACAGAGAAAAGTGGGTGCTAGAAAGCCCTGCTGGCTGTATGACTGCAGAATAACCCAGGCACGAGTGCTTTACAAACCTCTGGGACTCCTTCTTCACAGATTCCACTCCAGCAAGTTCAGACATGCAAAGGCAGGTCTTGGCAGACAAAAAAAAGGAGCGGCCCTTTTCCCTTTTACAACCCCAAGCCTCTGATCACAAATCACAAGCCTGCTGCTGCTCTGGGCTGCTTTGGAAAAGCAAAGCAGCTGCAAATCCAGATGCTTTGCTCAGGTCTAGTTCCCTTACTCATCCCAAATCTGGTTAGAGAGGGGAGCAGAAAAGAAGGCGTCCCAAACAAAACCAGCGATGCACTTTGTTCGGCAGTGATTCCACTCAGTTCCCTGTGCCTGCTCACACTGCTCAAGTGTGCCTGCAGTAGATGAGTGACAGAATTAATCCTGTGTCTGATGATGTCATAGCAGGTTTAAGGTAGGGAAACAAACAGGTCTGAACAGGTTTTTCTTAAAGTTCATCCTGCTTGCTTCAGAGCTGTAACCCCAGGCTGCCCTGCTTGGAGCAGCACAGCAAGGGCAGGGCACCCTTACCTGGCTTTATGCACTTCCCATCTTCATGCTGCCACATTCCTCCTAAACAAAACTGTAACCTTGGTTTGCCCAGCTCTATACTGCTGATTTGGCAATTATTATAACATCCCCTGGGTGTTTGCTGTCCCACTCCTTCAGCAGCCTTCATTCCGTTTTAATGCTGTTTTATTTTGTGTGTTTGCACATGTTCACCTTTAGCAAAGACATCCATGAAGAGGCTGTGAAAACCAGAGGATGACCTGCAATTAGCATTTGGGAAGACAAAGGGGAATCTGAAATACTTCTGTAGAGGGGCTCGCTGCAGCGCTGGGGCAGCTCCAGCCAGCTGACACCTCCTGCTCCAGCTCAAGTTTCGTTTTTTGTGGAGATAAAGATCTCCTGCTCTCTGAGTCAGCCTGGGACAAGCCCGCTGCCCGGGTATGTCCAGTCGCCTGTGTTTGTGACATGAGTGAAATCGCAACTCTGCCCAAGTCACCAGCAATTTTCTCATCTTGGAACCAGGCAGGAGGTCAGATCCAAGCAAGGAGCTGGATATGGAACCAGAAGTGTTTGGGGATGGGGAGTAGATCATGTCTGAGATCTTCCCCTTTGCTGCAGAGTGCTCCACATGGGCACTGCCCAGGAGGAGAGGATGGAGAGCTCGTTTATCTCCGTGCTGCAAACTGGCAGGGACACACGGCCGTGGGGACAGAAGGACGTCTTTGACCTGGAGAAAGGTGCAAACGGAAGAGCCTTTCTGAACCTTCCCCCTTTCTCCATTCCCAGCCCGTGGAATGTGACCCTGCTAGAATAAAAAAAGGGCAGGAGGGAAGGGGGTGGGCTCTAAATCTGGATGTCTTTAGAAGATTTACATATTTTAGTTCCTTTAGAGATCAAATTCCTGCAACTTGCTCAGCACTCTTTCAATTTCCCACTTTGCAGGCAGAAACTAGATGTAGAATTTCTACAAGAGGGGCTGTTGGGGGAGATTTGTCACAAAGACAGACAAAAATAAATTTGTTAATTTTTCCCCCTGTAGACTCTGTCTCTTGCTGACAGGATCACTTTGTACTTCCTCTATATTTATCTCCCAGCTGAAGATGTTCTCAGATAATTTTTCTAATTCCTCTAGTACCACTGCCATGCCTGCCGCTGTCCTCACAGCACAGTTTCTGAAATTGAGGTCCTCCCCACTGCTTAAGGCCGTAGTTTTCTTCAGTGCTTACCAAATCTCTATCTCACATGCTCCTCGTGTAGCCAACCCTCTCTTGGGAACTGATGGAAGGTGAAAGTGCCCAGTAACTAGGAAAATCAAGTATGATACCTCTCACATAAGCCCACTTCAAAGCCGAAAAATTACAAATTTTAATGTACTTTTTTTGCTGCTGAAGTACTTGCCCAGAGCCATAGCAACACTCACCAGTGCAGCTAATAGCGCTGCAGGCCTGCCGGCCATTATCTTGTTAGAAAAACTGCTCTGTGCTCAGGCACTGACTCAGGGATGCTCTGCAGACAGCCCTGACAGTCCCCCTGCAGCTGGAGGACTGGCTGGAGGAGAGATTACACAGACCTGGATAAGAGCACAGCACGGAGAACGGTAATTCACTGGAGGACACTCGGGAAACAGGAGCAGAGCAGTGCAGAGGGGTCTGCAAGCGACAAAAGCTGCAGAGGGAGTGAAATGAGAGGCTTGGGCAGGTGCTGCTGGAGGCACCATCCGGGAGCAGAGCGGGGCAGGGCAAGGCAGGGAAGGTCCTCTCCCAGGTTTTAGGGACCTCTGCTCTCTCTGAAGCACTTCCCCCAGCACAGGGATTAAATCCTTGTCTGCTGGGCTTTTAAAATGACACCAGAGGGTCCCTGCTAAGGTGAGAGCAGCAGTGTGCAGAGAGACTTCCTTCAAAGATCTTTTCTAACAACTTTTGATATGATACGATAGAAATCGGAGCTCGCCGAAACGTTGATGTCCTTTGAGTGCAGGATGCGTAGAAATGCCACCATTAGCCATCAGTCAGCACTTTCTTTTCAGTCAGGGGTCCCCTGGGACCAATGATATTTTAAAAGCATAACAGTGAAAAAGCAGAAGTAAAGACTGTGGCATTTCTGAGTTGGGAAAGATTTACATATTCTCAAATGAACTCCTGACACTCCCAATGAGGATGCCCCTCCAAGAGGACAGAAAAGCTATAATTAAACATAATCTATTTTAAAACAAAAGTGACCTCCTTTTGCCAAGTGAATGGACTTCACTGCATCCATCACACCTGCTTTGCCACCTTACGAAAAATGCCACATCCACGTGTGCACAGTATTTATACTGGGAAACACATGTTTAAAAGGAAGGAAAAGCCTTCAACCTGGAGAAGAGAAGGTTCAGGGAGATCTTAGAGCAGCCTTCCAGTCCTTAAAAGGAGTCTGAAAGAAAGCTGGAGAGGAACTTCTCACAGGGGCATGTAGCAACAGGACAAGGGAGAATGGCCTCAAGCTGAAGGAGGGAAGGTTTAGATCAGATATTAGGAAGAAATTATTTATTGTGAGGGCAGTGAGGTGCTGGAACAGGTTACCCAGAGAACCCCAGCCCTGAAGGTGTTCAAGGCCACTTTGGATAGAACTCTGAGCAACCTGGTCTAGTGGAAGTGTCCATGGCAGTGGGGTTAGAACAAAACAAGCTTTAAGATCCCTTCCAACACAAACTCTACAATTCTATGAGAATTCCTCTGAGTGTGGAAATTCTCCCTCAGCCTGGCATGACCTTGGGATGTAGCCAGACAACAAACTCACACTGATCTCATGCCTTCCCCACGCAACCAGAGGGGATCTGGCTCTCCTTTCCCTTCCAATCCCACATGCTACCGCTTGCAGGGCTCTCCAGAGTCTGGTTCAATACACCAGACTAAAAAAAAAGAAAAAAGGAAACTTTCTGCTAAGCTGGAAGGCAAAGTAGATCATCCAGGGATCAGACATGTGCAAAGAAGAGGAGGATCACACGGCCACAGAGGAGCAGGATTTTGGTGGCAATGACGTGTTTGTACCCCCAAACTGTGAAGCCTTTCAGTATCTGTCTCCCTCCAGGATGCCCAGCATCAGTGGAAAAGCAAACTGGCTGTGAGAAAAACTAACTCACCACAAGAGAGGCAGAGGGATAACATCCATCATTTATGTCAGATTAATTATCCCCATTAAACCACTCTTGGAGCTCAGAAATCAGGCAGCGCAATGAGCAGGAAAGGTGTGAGGGCATAAGGGTGGCACCTTCTGCTGGTAATCTACCACGATTAGTAAAAACTTCCTCTCCAAACTTTGCATGTTTAAATGCAGGCATGTCCAACATGCACACTGCAAAAAGGATACAAATGTCTCAGTGATTTAAGAAATGCAAAAAAATTGTTGCTCTCAGAGCAACATGAGGTCAGTAGAGTTATCTGGGTTCATTCCGATCTAACTGGAAAAAGGAAACAATGTGGGTGAAATGAACATCTGACCTACAGTCTTACAAACTTTGTATTTGGGCATATAACTGTATTTTGTGTGTAAAAATGTGGCTTGTCTAAATTTAATTTTCTGTGGGTTTCTTTTTCTAAAGAATTCTTTCATTTAAGAAGCACACAACAGAAGAAGTAAAACAGAGTCTATAAGCAAAAGGCAGGAGGCCTTAGCTGGGCTTCTGTTTCTCCAGACAAACTCTACAGCAGGTTTCGCTCTGGATAGACTGACAGACACAAAAAGCAGTTCCTTAGTTCCACTGCTCTCGTTTGCAAATTTTTTTCCCCGTGTGTCTGGAACAGAAGGAGACAAACTCATCCGAAAAAAGAAATTAAAACAACAGCTGAAGGCACTAAGAGGAATAAGGCAGAAACTCAATTTGCATCCAGTGATCAAGTGGGCAAATCTGGTACGTGAAGAAAAATTTCTGCCATCTCCGCCATGAAATCTGCCCCAACACAACCCATACTCGAGCTGGCAAGGAAATTAGATACCATGCACCTAGAACTCATTGCAAGACACTTCGATATTTGGGAGTGGCCACAAAACACGGAATCTTTCTCAGGCCTCTTTGTCCCTTTCTGAAACACAGCTCCACTCCGAGCTCTTTATTGGCAGTAACACAAGGGAAGGGAATTCCCACTCTGTGCTCGCTCACAGAAGTGGATATTCCCCCTCCCTTCCCAAGTCTCCAATAACTTAGAAAATCTTTAGGGAATTTTCCTCAAAATTTCTCAAAAAATTTCACCCCTGGGAAGAAACCAAGAACTAAATGGTCCCCAGCTGGAAGAAAAGACTCCAGGGAAGTTTAAAAATATTCCATGGGCACAAAGCTGGGCTCGCTGGGTCCCTGCAGACAGTGCCTATGCTTTGTTTGCACACAGGGCACGGAGAGATCAAACTGAGGGGCTTCAAGCTATATTTTTCTAGTATAATAAACTGGGACTGAAAACATCCTACTATTTGTAGGTAGGTGCGGAGGTGCAATGGCAGGACAAAAATAAGGATTTGGGGATACCAGCAGAGCATTCAGATCATAATTTAAAAAGTTTGTGCTGTAACCAAGGGTGTTCTGCTGCTTTCCCCATTGTGCTGAGACAGCTGGGTGTTGTTCATGGACATCAGTGTCTCCAGCAGCAGATGAGATTCCAGAAGATCTAAATTACACTGGCATTTCACTGGGGCACCTTAGGTGAATGTCAGAGTAGAAAATTCAATTCAGAGGGAAATAAATAGATCTCCATAGCTTGGACATACATTAAATTCCTATGAAATACAACCTTCAAATAATTTCTTTTAATTAAGCCCCCCATTAACGCCTTCCACCGCTACAATGTGAAAATTCAGCCTGGCATTCCCTCTGTTACTATTTTGCTCACATGGGGTTTACAGAGGGCACGTATTTCCATCCTGGAATGCTACCTGGCCTTTTGGAGTGCTACATCAGGGAGGTGTGCCAGCAGCAGGACACCTGGGCTAAACCAAGGACACGGGTTCTGCTAGACGGCCCTGACTGTGCCTTGATGTGGTTGTGAGCAGTGCCACGTGGGTCAATCCTGCAAATGCCGGCCATGGTGACTCGCTCAATGTTGTGTGGGAAGTCAGCGACAGGATGATGGCAGACACCCAGGGCTTCACTGTTTCGCCACAACAAGGTCAGAACTCGGTCCTTGTGGTCACTGTGGGCAATCTTGAGAAGGCATCATATAAAAGCACCAGCAAAGCTTTAAAAACCCAGTCCTTTGTGGGTACTGCACCACGTATTTTCAAGGAGCACTAATGTAGGAATACAGATTTTCAGAGAGAAAGGGTTCAGAGTGTGTATGAGTGCAAACAGAGAGAGAAGGTAAGTCCATCAGCTGTCCTGTTCTTATCAGTCTGCCAAGCCCCTGCTCCTGAGACACCAGGACTTCCACAGATGTGCTGTGGGAGAAGGATCTAAAAACTGTGCCCCAAAAGTACAATTACACAAACACTTAGTTTTGTACTATCAAACTCCTGTTTCTAGTAGTGGATATTAGCATGCATCAAACTACACATCCAACTATGCATCCTTTAGCCAAGGAACCAGGATCCTTTTCAGAGAAATTACATGACTGGCAAATTACCATATGCTCGTAATTACATTAATAACACACCACAAGCTCTTGAAGTACAGAGAGAGAAACAGTTCTGCTCATGACAGATTGTTTGCCTGATGTAATACAGGCAAAATACATCTGCAGTTCACAAATGCTTTGCAAGCACAGAGGTAGGAGAAGGAGTGAGGGGAAGACGGAAGAGCAGAGACGCAACAGCGACATTTGAAGTCGTTGCTTTCTTTACAAGTGAGCTCTGAGATTCATTCCCTGCTAAATTCTCCAAGTTTTATCTTAGAATTCTGAGACTGAAACTCAAAATGAAACCCAGCATCAAATATCTCCCCATTTCACAATAGCAGCATGAGAAGTACCTAATTTTGCATCATTTGGTTTTTAATGAAAACCTCAGTTCAGCCCAGGTTTGCTCTAGAATATCCTTAGCTGCAGTGAAACACTAAAATGCCGCTAAGCACAACTTTGCATCCACAACGAACCCCAGCTCAGTAGTGAATTTTGTGTGGTTTCAAGGTTACCATTTCACACATCTGAAAAGACTCATCCCAAGCCTCTTGAGGTGAGGTGCGATCTGTGTGAGTTTTGCAGCAACTCCTCAGAAAAGGACAGGGGACAGCCCAGGCAGGACTTTAACGAGGATTTGTGTTGTTGGAGAAAGAACTCGCTCTGCTCTGTGCTGAGCTGCCCAGGAGGTGCTGAGCACTCCAACCTTTCCCTGTCTTTCGCACCACACATCCACTTTTAACCATCCAAAAAGCTGCAGAAACCACCCTGCCACTGAAACTGAAGCCCCAGGAGTTGCACCACGTGCTCCCAACAGACATGAAATGACTGAAAAAAGCCTCATTTCTCTCACCCTGGCTGGGATGGGAGACCACCTTCCCCTCTGGGAGCCAGCAGCCTGGTGCAATGGGCCTGGGGAGCTGAGAGCTCAGGGCTCCTCAGCACGGCACCAGCCACCTCAAACCCCGGCCTGTGCTCAGCACTGGCAGAAGGCACCAGGAGTGTCCTGGGGGCCACCATCCCCTACTGACCATCACACAGGTGCTCTTGCTGGGGCCCAGCCCTTTCCTACACTCCCATTCTGGCTCCTGCTTACCTATCCCAAGGCAGAGCAGCACGAAGAGCCCGAGCCCCAGCCACGTCCTCAATGCCAGCGCCGGAGGGGCGGCGGGCAGGCACATCATCTTCCTACAGCTCCTGGGCTGGGAGGAGAAGGGGAGATGGTTAGGGGAACAGTGCCTGAGGAGCCACAGCACCCTCTGCACCCCTCTCCTTCCTGCTTCTGCCACCACAAAAATCCCCGAGCACAAGCCCAGCCTGCCCCACTGCCCTCCCCTGGTACCTGTTGTTTCCCTGGTCGAGCGGCACCGAGGCAGGGAGGAGGCAGGGGCTCAGTGCCAGGCCATGGCTGCCTGGCTGCTGTCACAGGCTGCTGAAACTCTCCCTGACAGGGTGCAGGGGGAAGTCTTGGTGCCGGGCGGGTGCTCAGCCTCATAAGTCACCTCACACCGCCCACAGCTTCCTCGCAGGGTGTGCGTCAGGATGCAGCGCCCGCTGCCCCCACCACCCCTACGGGCTTGGGGCTGCCTTCATCCCTCAGGGATGCTTTGGGTGTTCTTCTGGCCAGGAGGGTTTCAGGCTGAAGGGCCCCCCTGCCTGTGAATGTGAGAGTCAGGCAGTGCTTTGAAGCTTAAAATGTAACTAAGTGAAACCCTGATGCTACTTTGGGAATACTTGTATAAAAATTACGTTTGAAATTAAAAATAAATGCCCCCATCACTATTTCAGGCCCAGCTGGATGTAAACCATCAAGAAATGGATTTTCCAAAGAAAATTTAAGAAGGGTTGCTTAGGCTGCACATGATGGATGTCACAGGTGAGCATCGGGACAGGGAGCGGGATGTGACATCAGGACCAAATGTGGAAGGTCCTGGTGTCACCGGAGAGCATCCACTGTCCCTGTGGAAGTAGAGGGAGCACTAGCCTTCCCAGCATTGTGTCCTGCCTGCTCCAGAAGGCACCCACTGCTCACCTGAGGCCCCAGCTCTGGATGGGGCAGGGGAGATGCAGGGACCATCCCTGCTTTAAAGCCTGGAAGGGCAGAGCCATCACCAACCCAAGTGGCCAAACAAAGCCAGACTGAAGCAAATCCTGGACAGAAAACCAAATCACTTAGTAAATAGCAGCCCAAGGGAGTGAATGCATGCTAAAAGATGTAGATTTGTACAGATACTGCACACCCTCCTGCAAAATAAAACAAGCCCTGATATAGTGTAAGGAGTTATAGTGTAAGGGGTTGTATTTAGCTGTAATAACCACAGTGAGAGGGTTGCACACCAATGAAAACCTGGTATTCTTCAAGGGGAAAAAACCGTGCAAATACAAATCAAGAGTAAAATAATTTATTAAGACGAAGATTTCTGGTTTGTTGCTTTAAGTTACTTTGGTTTAAATGAAATGCATCCTTTTTATCAGAGATGATTTGCCACTACATTGCTCCAGTTTTTCTTCAGTACAGGTTCCTTGAATTAGACAGATTAGATGGACTGGGTTGAATTACAAATCCGAATTTTATTTTGACATAATTAAAAGGATGGTATTCTGTAGAGAAACCAAATGCAGATTATAACATTTCCGTAGAGAGAAAATCGTTGTACATGAAATGGCTGAGAGGAGTCTGTTAGTGAGGCAGGCTGGGACTTTCTCCATTGCAGGGTTTCCAGTGCCTGTGTTTTGTGTTTTGGGCCTTGATCTAAATCCTGTAAATTTGTACTCTGTTCATGCATTTTCTACCAGCATGGTTTGCAAATGCATATGACAGTAGGACCATGTGTTTACACTGAAGTGTTTTCATGGTACTCAGAGAAGAAAGTATCGTTAATACAGCCATCCATACCTTGCTTCCCCAAGTCACGGCCCCAAGGCAGGGACTGCCTCCCTGTGAGTCAGATGGAATTACTTTCTCCTGCTAGTTTAATCATGAGTCCTTATCATAACAGAGTTACTGGCAACCCTGTTACAGCTGTACAGTTTATCACCTCAATTTCATTTTGAATTCAAGCCTTTTTTAATATATATATTTCTGCCATTAGCATATTACAAGTAGAAGGAAACTCCAGCCTGTTACATTTGTGTCTGCATTTCTTCCTCAGGGCTTAACCCTGCTTTTGGATGAGCAGTCCCAGGGAAAGTAACTGAGTTCATCAGCTGCCAGACTGTAGTAAGAAAGGACCACAACCCCTTATAACACACAGATGAATCTGGACCAGCTAGTCACTTCATTAAGGCTGCCTAAATTTTAGCTAGACAGCTGAACTCATGGACATTATTATCAGTCAGAGCTTCTTCACTGCTCCTAGGTGTTACAGTTCTTGATACCTTCTCCTTCAGAAATCTCACTGATTGCAAGGAGACTGCAATAACAGAGAGAGGGGAGTAGCCAAGTGCTTTGTTCTGCTTTGGTCAGAGGCAAAAGTCATAATTTTCCCATCACTTAAAGCTTCCCTAAGCACGTATCATATCCTTGATTCTTGGAATCCATCAGTCAAGGGAAGAGGTATTATGCATCTTTAGGATGTTAACAAAGTTGAAGGACTCATACATGTTGAAGTCACAGTACAGAAGACACTGCTTTTTTTGAGCACTGGAGTGGGTAATATAATCCCACCAATTCACAGCAAAATCTCCGTAAAAATAACCTTTCTTGTGCACCTGATCAGGCCTTCAGCATTTCATCTCTATGTGCTCCAGCAACAGGTTTAAACAGGTAGAAGAAGTATTGCAGCTTGAAAAGAGAAGTTAAGAATTAATAAGAAAGGGTGGTCAAATTCTGCTAAAAACATCTACTGCAGAAAAGAGGAAGACATGAGAGCATCACACTCACTATATTTTTCCATTGCTTTCACAGAAAACCATTAAGGAAAAAGCAGAAAACACAAGTGAAATTTTGCAGCATATGTGCTGTGTAGGGGAAATTAATTTCAGTAATCAGCACTTGTGGTAGAAATCCTTTGCTCTCAAAAGGAAGTCTTTTCAAATACATTGCTGCTAGCTTTCTCCTGGAGACCCACTGACATCGCCAACTTTTTCCACCTCTGCAGAAATGCACTTCCAGTGCAGTCGAATATCATTACTTTGAACATTTATTGATTGGTAAAAACATACAAAAATCCCAACCTCCCTCTCCTTGCCAATCGACATCTCAGAGAAATATCAGAAAGGTCAGAATTGGGTAAATACTGAAAACCAAAACACAGCACCTATTCTCCACTGAGGATTTATAACCACATTCCCTCCTGCAGAACTGGGATACCTTTTACTGTTTTCAAGGTGAACAGACATTCCAATCTCTGTTAATCTGAACCAAAAGCACATCCGCATGCTTTTAATACCAGAATGTCCAGGTTCAATGGGAAGTACCCAAGATATGTTTCCAGACGTGTACATCACCCAAAAATGGTTGTGCAAGTGCCCTAAAAACATCTTTGTCAGAGAAATTATCCCATTGCAAAGCAGAATAGCACTTTTAGGGATTTTTTTTTTTTTCATAAAGTCATAGAATTAAGTTGGAAAAGACCTTTAAGGTCATTGAGTCCAACTGTTAACCCAGCACTGCCAAGTCCACCACTGAACCATATCCCTAAGCACCACATCTACATGTCTTTTAAATACTTCCAGGGATGGAGACTCGTACCCTGGGCAGTCTGTCCAAGGGCTCAGTAACCTTTTTGGTTACTGAAGAATTTTTTTTCTGATATTCAACCTAATCTCACTTGGCACCACTTGAGGCCATTTCCTCTTGTCCTGCCAGCATTTGATGGTTCCAATACCAGCACATGGAATACAGCGTGTGTGGAGTAATGAACTGAATTCAGCTGGTCACACTCATCCATTTCTCAGTGGAATTATATGACAACGTTTTTCTTTTCCTGTAGGAGAAGGGCAGAGAGCAGCCTTATCAAAGTGGTCCCAGCATCCTGAGAAGTTAAGCCTTTCACACAAAGATCGTCTCTTATGCAATATCAGTAACAAAATAAAGTAACTTTGTGAAGTAAGAAAAAAATTCAACAGTTTCAGGTTACAGAAAATCCCTTTCATCTTACAAAGGAAAATAACAATAACAAAATTCCTACAGCTCCAGAGACTTCTTGTTCTTGTTTTTTCCCCTAGCTGCCCCCAACCTTCAGACTATAAAACTGGAAAGATTTGACAAAAGAAAGTCTCATCTTGGCACAGATTGGAGCATAAGCATCATGGAAAGGAAAGGAAAGGAAAGGAAAGGAAAGGAAAGGAAAGGAAAGGAAAGGAAAGGAAAGGAAAGGAAAGGAAAGG
>VZRN01005622.1:1696173-1706430 GCA_013397935.1 Dasyornis broadbenti | reverse complement strand
GGAAGGAAGGAAGGAAGGAAGGAAGGATGGAAGGAAGGAAGGAAGGAAGGAAGGAAGGAAGGACAAGAAAGAAGCCCACTGATTGACACTGGACTGGCCAGGCACAGACAGACAATGTGATTTGGTGACATGGTACATTTGAAAGCGCAGGTAGTATGTCTGGTGTGCCATGGTAAATCAGGAGTCGCCAACAGAGTTTAAAAAGCCTTCTCAACTCTGAGACAGAGGGGGAAATGTGGGAAATTAATTCAAGTAATGTAAATGCGAAATGCATCAACATTGCTTGACAAGAGTAACTTTGATCTGATTACTGTGTGGATATTTGATTTTAACTGCACAAACACCGGGGCTTCTTGATGGAATTCCTTCATAATCTGGGATTAACCTCTAATTATCTCACAGCAAACTACTGTAAGGAACCCACTGGATTGCTGTCCTTTGTTGTAGTGAGGCATCCCTGTTTATGCAACCATTGTGCACAAGAGCCCTGTGCTCACACAGTCCATGCAGGAAAGGGTGACAGGTCTCTGCTTGAAAGCTGGCGTTCACAGCTGCCCTCATCCACACCTTCCCTCCAGGGCTGTTCCTGCAAGCTCTTCCCTTGCAACTCAGAAAGAAGGAAGGACACAATCTCCCACTATTTCCACCGCTATGAGTGATGACAGAGCTGCAAACATACTGGTTTCCCTCACAAAAGCAGGATGTGGTGCCTGCAATGGTTGCGCCAGGGAGTCACAGTCCTTGGCAGTACCAGGCTGGGAAGAAGACACAGGCTGGTTTTTATTGGTTTTTAATATTCACACCAACTATTTCAGCACACGGGCAGCTCAAACTTTGTGTCTGGCTGTGCTGTGACTTAAATCACTATTTGTGCTGGTTGCATTGCAGGCTTTGCTGGCTCACAAGGGGCTGCGAACCTTGGTCCTGTTTGCACAAGCAGCTTAGGCTGGCAGGGAACGGCAGCTCTGTGGCTGAAATGGCCTTATCCTGACTATCCCCTCACTGTGACCCCAGGACAGGCACAGCGATCAGGGACAACGCAGCACCAGGCGAGTAGACACTGATTCACCTGGCAGCCTGACACTACAGGTTGGGCTAGGAGGTTTTTTTTGTTGTTGTTTTTTTTTTTTCAAATATTTAACTACCCAGAAAANCGGTTGGTTTGGGAGTTTTTTTTTTTGTTTTTTTTTTTTTTTTTCGGGGGGGGTTGTGCGTGAGTTGTTTTGTTTGGTTTTGGTTTTTTGGGGAGGGGTGGTTTGTTTTTTGGTTTTTTTTTTTTACATATTACACAGAAAAATGTAGATGCGACAAGGAGAAAGCATTGCACAGGGTGCACATTCACAGGACACTCCCTGCCCTGTTCTCCTGCCCCGGAGGGCTGCTGGACCTCTGCCTCTCCCTGCAGGCAGGGCACCTGCGCTCCCCGCTCCGCGCGCCAGCAGTGGCGGGGTGCAGCTGAGGACAGCCGGATCCCTGGAAACTGCCTAATCAGGCATTTTGCTATTTGGCACAAACGACTGCATGAAGGACAGGGTGATTTTCAGGCTGTTTCCTACCCAGATAGGACAGTATTTTCCTGTGTTATCCTTCACTGGGGGAAAAAGCGTAAAGTTCTGAGTGGATCACACAGAGACAAGGTCTGAGGTCTTTAGTCCTAGAGGTTTTGCAGAGATCCATGGAAGTTCCCACTGTCCTAATCACGAAACCAGAGTGAGAGTGAGAAACTGACAAAGTGCAAACTTAAACAAGTAAACATTTAAGCCTGTGTGCCAAGGTGATGGCATGTGGATATGAAAATGCACCTGTAGAAGGAATGAATCAAGGCGTGAAGTACCCTGCTTGAGAAGCAGCATTTTGGGTTTGCCTTCTCCGTGAGTCTGCTGGGCATTTGTCCTGCCAGCTTGAGGAATTTGTCAATACAGCTAAGGACTGACAAACTGTAAGTGTGTTTTGCCCGTCAGAATGTTGTTTTGATTTTAGTAATCCACAGTTGATTCCCATGATGCTTGGTTGCTAAAACGCAGGCTTACAAAAATCCCAAGAATTACTTCCATACGGTTGATCAGAGGCAGGGACAAATCTCACCCCTGAACATTTATCCCTCAGTGCCCCCTTGGAATCTGGTTCAACATGCTAACCTGCAAAGGAAAAAAAAAAATGAAACAAACTTGTTTTACTTTGCCATCTTTGTGACTTGCATTGATTTACTGGAACCAGCATCAGCAGTGGGACCTGGTGGACTGAGGAAGAAAGAAGGGACTGTTGACAAAAAATGGGCATTAGATCAGCTTCAAATGTTGTATGTAATTTCACCTAAAGCATTGTGTTCAAACCTTTCCTGCCTTTAAGAGTGAAGTAAGGTAAATCACCCCTGGTGCCCACAGGGGCATGTAATCAAGGAATTAATTAGATCCAATGAGCATGCTGCTATCTTGCAGCCCAGCTTCCTACCTGCAATTTTCCCATATGGACAAACACCACATTTTCAAGTGTGAATGCCATTCTGACACAGATTTGTATATATAATGCAACATTGATTTCAGTGGAAGTCATGCCCAAAAAGCAGAATTATACACTCTGTTAAAAGCGGAGCTGAAAGCACTGCCTGTAATCAGAGCTGCTAGGCATTGTTGTCCTCTGCTTTGGTTGTGGTTAGGCTTCATTTGAAAAATTTAATCTGCTGGGACTAATTTTTTTTTACATCAGATATGGTTTAGACTGAACTATTAAAAAATCCACACACACAAAAAAAAAAAAAAAAAAAAAAAAAAAAAAAAGAAAAGAAATATCTATTTCTACCACTAACAGTAAGAAAACAATGGGTTTTTTCCTTATGCTGAGGCTGTGCTTGTATATCCTTATTGGGTTCTGGCTTGTTTCTGTGTTGGAACAAGAAATTCAGTGGCCAGAGGAGCATTGTCAGGGCCCCCTGCTTTTTCCAACCCTTTGAAAAACTATGCCCATATGTGTGTTAGGAAGAATTAGCTGGTTTCATTTTGCTCATGCTCAGGAGAAGGATCAGTACAGAAAACCTCCAAAACCTCCACCTGCAGCAAGGTTGTGCTGGCAACCCACAGACTGTTCACTCTTCATGTTGGAGCAGTTTTCTTGCCAAACACAACATTTTTTGGCAGATTTGCTTTCTTAGAGACAGCTGTGTATCTGCCCTTGCTGATGCATCAGCAGACACAGCTCACTATAGTGTACACACAGATCAGACAGCAACATGGGAACTGTAAATTCAGGGCTTTCAGGAAGCAAAGCTCAGAAGGACTCAATTCCAGAAACCTGCCAGGTTGACATTTGAAGGTGGGAGGGGGAGTTCAGGAGAAAATAAACAAAAGCAAAAGCCCCCAAAACCTAAAACAAGAACCAAACCTGAAAACTTTTGAACCTCAAACGTGCTGCCCAGCTTTGGTTTGTTTCTTTTCCATTTGAACATAATGAGAGTAATTTTCCGTAAATGTGAGCCATGGGATTTCCCCTTTTAAATGGGTAGCACAATACTTTTTATGGAAACCATCAGACTGCTGGGGCATGGGTGGCTTTTCCTGCCTTTTTTCAGAGGCCACATCCACTACCTGTGAGGCTCAGGTGAGGCTGCCTGGTCAATTCAGCTCCATCAACGCACCTTGGTTTCCACTTAGGGCAGAGACTGAGGGCAGGCCTGAGGTCTAAATGTGCTCATAAAAAACTGCCAGGAAAGACAAAGCAAAGCAAGCAGGGTCACTCATGCAGGGGTCCTGTGCCTCCATAGTCATGCAAAAGTACTTTTAAGCCAGCTGGGGTGATCTCATCTGTGCTCATATTCCTTTTTCTTGGCTACACCATGGTAAGAACTCATCATCAGCCAAACTGCCCTTACTCTGTAATTTTCAAATAGCAGAGGACAAGCTGGGAGCAAAACATCTCATAGCTACTGTCTGCACATGCAAGCTTGCATTTTGTGCTGCTGATTTTTATCCTGTTTCCCCTATTCCCGTCCTCGGTGTCATCAGTTCTTCTCTTCCTGTTGCCTGAGAAATCTTTGCAGTGACTTAGCCCTTCAAATCTGACCGAATCTGATTACAGCTTGTTCTCCTGCTGGGTAAACAAGATCACCCCTTTGAGGAGCATCGTTAATAACCCCTTCCCACCCAGCTTGCTTCCCTTGAGGCACAACCTCCTGACATCCTTTCTTTAGGTAAATCCTTACAATGCTCACATTAATCCCCTGGTTCTCCAGCTTAATGGCTTTGCCTGTAGCACTGTAAGTGCTGCCTTTCTGAAGTCCACTGTCTACATAGTCAATTATCTTATCGAAATAAACCCACTAAGATAGCCAGGCATGAGGTAGCCTTAGTAAACTCATTTTGCACTTGATCTCATTTCCCATTTACCGAGGTCAGGCTACTTGGCTGCTTGGGAATCCCAGCTCACACAGCTCTCCAGCCTTAGTTTCTTAATGATATCAATGACCTTTGCCACTGGTAGAAAGCCTCACCATTGGACTGTGTTTTCACTTGGCAGTTCCTGAACAGGGCGATTTTGTTGCCCAGCATTTCCCCCTGCCACCACCCACACCCTTTTCAGCAAGGAGCACAATCAGCTCTTCTGGTTTGCTTCCTCCTGGCCACAGCCCAAGGCTCTGAGGGGCTCCTCATACCCAGCCTTGTTTATGGCTGGATGCAGCAATGTCAGTCCAAGCGTGGCCTCACAGGTTTCACCATCACAGCCAAAACAACTCAAGCCATGCATGAGTAGCTTACATCAAAGGGCTGGCATGTCAGGGATACTCAGTGGAAGAAAATGAGAAGGCTCTGGGGACTGAGGACAGGATAAGCAACATTTCACTTTCCAAGCATCAGTCCCAGTGCAAGCAGGTGACTGAACAGCATGAATAGCATGCAAAGAGATCTCACACTCCTGTGCCTCTTACAGCTCCCCAGCTACTCCAGTGCGATGGTGGCGCTGACAGAGCAGAGACCAACATGTTTCCAACACCCAGCAAATGCCTGCTCTGACATAAAGCCGGGGCCCTGGGCTCATGCTCCTGTCACATCCATGTCAAACAAGGAGCTGTCCTGTGCTTCTGCTGCTGTGGTCTGGGGTAGAGCACAGGGACAAGGTCTTTGATACAGGATGAAAGCGCAAGTGTGATTTTCTCCTCTGCTCCAAGCAGCAGTGACTGCTCGGAGGCAGTGCAGGGCCGCTGTCATCAGAGAGGTTTGGATCACAGCAATTTTGAACCTACAACCAGGGCAGCATCCTTATTCCTATGCTTCTCTCTGTATCCTGGTGTTATTTTCTTAACTTTCAACAACGTGTGGTCTGACACCACATCAAATATGCTTGTATTTTTGCCCAAACCAGATTCTCTTACACTGTCTTGCAGGTTTGTGCAGTCACACACCTGGCAGATCAGTGACAGACCGTCTCCTCCCAGACCCCGAGTGCTGTCTCAGTTTTAAGAACAAGGGGTTTCACAGTTAGCAGCCACCTTTGCCTCGTGATTGCTGTCAAGTGCTTTCCTGTCCTTTCTGCTGGACCAGGCTCATGCTGGGAACACACCAGGGGACTGACCATAGCACAGCAATGTGTTTGGTGGCCTCCTCTAAAGCCTTCATTGCCCTGTGAGCTTGGGTACATGCACAGGAAGCTGATGCCACTCTCAATGTCCTTGTTCCTCCTTCCAGGAGGACTTTTCCATGCATCAAAACAATGTTACCATTGAATTGCATCATGTAAAGTGCGTAAATAGAGAAAGGAAACATAGGCAGATATTTTTAAGCCTTGTCAGACCAATGGATGAAATAGAGCATTCAGTGATGTTGCTCACATGTTCCTCTTCCGTCACAAACCAGCACTTCCCAATTCTCTGAAATTCAATTCATGAAGAATCAAATGCAGAAGTAACTTTTAAAATGTTGAGTTTTTTGCTGTTCCTAAGCCCTTTCTCATGAATTCTCATGCCCCTTCTTTAGGTATGTGTTCAGAAGCAGGTGTCATTCCCAAGAACGGCAGTGTTACAGAGGCAACTGGTGAAGAAATAGCCACAAGAGAAAGACAGGAGAGAAGGCCCTGGTCAGAACCCAGCAACAAAGGAATCCCTGTGGTGGAATACAACCACCCAGTCAAGGAACTCAAAGCCATACAGGGCTTTTCCTAACCTATCATGCCTACAATTTTGCCTACTCTCAGTTTAAGTCATTCAAGCTGAGGAAAGTCATCCTTCAGCCTGGCAGGTCCTGGTACTACAAGCCCTGCTCAATAAGCTAATAGGAATTTCTGAGCACCATTCCCATCCACCTGCTTTCCCAGGCCTCAACTACTGCCTCCAACTCTCCCTCCCTCAAACTTGGCTCTTGTGCCTGTACACAACCCATGATTTCCTTAGACAGCTTGAACACACTTGCAACTTGTTGGCAGAAGAAAAAGAAGCCTCTGTTTCCCAATCTAGTTTCTTATCCTTACTTGTACATTGCTTCTATCCCTGCAAAACTAGGAGCCTCAGCAGAGCTATGGCTGGGATTGCAGGGCTGTGCTTTCTGTCCCAGAAGACTGAGCTCCCTCTCCTGCGGCTGCTCTTCATTTTCCTCACACCTGGCACATCTTTTCTACACTGTGGACTGTGATTATGTTCTCCAGACTGTCTCTTTTCCCACAGAAAGGAGAAACCTGCTCTCAAAGCAGCAAGCACATTTAACGCCTCAAACATCACTGCTTGCACAATGCAGGAGGAGCATCAGTGTTTCAAAACCCATGGCATGATGAAACCTTTTCCCCTCCCATCCCTGAGCACCACGTCCCATTAGGGCTTATTTCCACTGGCAAGCACCAAGGACCTCCAAGTTCAGCCTGCTGGTGTGGTAGGGTGAGTTGAGAGTGGTTGTAAGGCAGCCTTGATGGGCCCCTCTGCTTGTAGGCACAACACACCTCTGATGGGCTGCCCTCCACCCTGATACTCTCGAAAAGGATAGGGACACAACTGCCAGCAGTTTCTGGAAAGAAAGCACCTGAGGGACAACAATGTGCGCCCTCAGACACTGCCACATGCAAGTGGGGAACACAGTGCCAGCACAAAATCCAAAATGAAAATGTCACTTGATTCACAGCAAAGAGCAACCAGCCTGTCAGCCCTGGAGCCTCAGATCCATCGCTGGAGCCAAATACCAGATCCACAGCATTGCTTGCTGATGTTCCCAGGCTTGAAAGCAGGATTTGGAGTCTGCTAGGGAGGACCCTGTCACCACACTCTCCCATTTACCAACAGGCCAGTTATAAACCTGATGAAGGGGCAGTAAAGACGAGTTTGCAGTTCCATTTTATAGATGTGGACAGCCCAGGAGATGTTCCCTGTGTCCCTGACCTTGCTAGTTGCCCCAAGCTGGCACTGCAGTGCCTCTCTCTGTGGTAAAGCAATTATCCTGCTTATCTTCTACCCTGCAGAATTATGATTATTTGAAACAGTTAGACTTCTGTATTTTTTAAATTTTTCTTTTTAAATCTGCGTTGAAGATGGCTTTTGGAAGCATTCTGAGGAGAGTGGTGAGTTCCACAATGAACAGATCACACTGATGTTCCACCATTTCCCTTTGCCCTGGAGAGTGAGTCAGGAAGACAAAACTGGAAAGAAGCAAGCAGCTGTTTCTGCAATGAACTCTGGTTTCTTCACTAAGAGACCAAAGTCCAGTATTCCCTGAATCCCAGTTACCCAGAGGCACCTCTTCTGCTGCCATGACCAGACCTTGCTTCAGCCAAGCACACCAAAACCTCTCTCAGTATTCCACACATGATCCCACATTTGGGCAAAAGCATCTGGCATTGCCCAGGGACAGGCTGTGCTTGCAGCCAAGGCTCCCATCCCCTGTTTCAGCTCTGCTACCCAGCACAGCATGGAAGGAAGCGATCCTTCATTACCGCTGGAAGTCAGGCAGGAAGTGAAGGTCAGCGCCCTGCCAGGCTTAGCTGGAGAAAGCAAAGCCCTGCACCGCCCTGCCTGGGGTGAAGTGAGCACAGAGCCAGCCTGCTGCCCATTCCCTGCTGCGAACATCCAGCCCGAGGGGACACATCAGCCCTGAGCATCCTGCAAAGGCATCCTGCAAGGGTGAGAGCTTCCCTCGCACAGGCAGGTGTGGTCATGCACTGCTGCCCTGCCGGGGCTCTGCCCAGGCTCACCACAGACATCCAGACAGGTCCCCAGAAGACCTCATGAGGCACTTGCTGCCCCTGCTTTGAATGCCCCTGTTACAGAGCATTGTTCTTTACTGGCCAGTGACAGACATGCACCTGGGGAATGAGAACTGGGGTAAGTCCAGAAATATTCCCCATGAAAAAAAAAAGCAAAAAAAAAAGCCTACTGTTGTTACAGAGAAGAAGGTGTTATTAAAAGAATGAGAGACTGGTAAGAGTTTGGCACTGGTCCAAAATGAACACTTTTTTTTTTTTTTTTAGGACACCACAAGATCCTGTGGAAAATCTGGGGAGGCAAAGAGAAGATGAATAGGGGAGGTGAAAAATGAGAATTCCAGATGTGTGTTTGCAGTCCCATTTTGGGGACAGCTGTAGGATCTAAAACAGGGACACTGCTGTTTTTAAATGCATCATGCATTTGTAATGTTCACTTTTTTTCCAACTCCTGGCCTGAAAACCTCATGCAGTTCTGAGGAAATGTCCTATGGGGTCTAAACCAGTTTGCAGCTCCAGTGCAGCAGTGCTACCCTTCACAGCCCCCTTGAATAGGAGCTCTCAACCCTGAGCTCATTTAGAAAGGAACATTGTTTTAGTCAGAAAGAATTACCCTTTTTTTCCAGATGAATGTGAAGGAAACTTTTAAGTGAGTGCTAACTACAGCATCCAACATATGGCAGGGGCAGGTCAGCAAGCTGCTCCAACATGGTACTTTCCAGTAGGCATATCCTGGCCTTTGGTGCACTGAAGCCTAAGTTTTCATTAATAAAAGATACAACAAACCCCCCAGAATGGTGCAACATGGTGATTCTTTAACTCTCGGCAGTATTCAACATCAGAAGACCATTCTTGCAAAGGGGGAGAATCGTGCCCACCTCCCCACACCATGGTCTGAGCCAGGGCAATGCTTCCCTGCAACATCTTGGAGATGTTGGAGATCTTGCTCTCTGATGGAGAATGCTCTCCTCACCCACCCGTGGGCATCCCATGGGACTCACACAGGCGATCCCTTTGGGATCAGTGCATGCATTTGAGCTTGCAGACTGCTGCCTTCCCCAGCCTTGGTTTGCAGGCTCATTGTCTGCTGTCTGTCTGCAAGGAGCCCTCAACACTTCCCTCTGACATCTGTCGGATATCACTCAACTGCATTGCACATCTTGGTTTAATTTTCTAGGAAGCTGAGAATTCAGGAAACTGGAAACAATTATGAGAACCAAATATCTCAGTGCTGCAGGCAACATTTTGCCGATGCAGAGATGTTCTTCCATCTTCCTTCTCTGTTTGAGGAGCCCTGTGACTTTCCTCTCGGCTCCTCTGCCCTTCAGGCTGGAGCAGAAGCCATTCCTCACAGACTGCAAGATAAAAATGGGAGGGGTTTTCCCTCTCACAGGCCCAAACCTTAGGAGCAAAAAACCCTGCTTTGCTTTTGAGCACTGCACCAACCTGGGTAATTCAGAGCTGTTCTAGAGAAAACAAAATGAAGCAGAGAAGCAGAAAAGGTCAGCGGGCACTGCTGGCAGTATTGGAACATCATCAGCTTCTTTTCCCACTTCCGTTTCTGTTACTATTTCCTCTGCTAGATGTTTCTCAAACTCCACGTTTGCAGCCTGGAGCAGAGGAGGAGTAGATCTAGGAATGGGCACGGTATGATGAACCACTGAGGCCACCAGGGCTGATGTTCCCATGCAGCCCTGTGCTCTCAGCTACCTGAATTCCCACAGGGCACCGCTCCAGCCCCCCACTCTCACTTGCCCCCAAATTCCCCAGGGACTCTGCTCTGACCCAGTGCTACATTTGTGATTGCCCTGAAATTCCCCAGGGCTGCAGCTCAAAAAATACCACTGCTTTTTCCCACAGGCATCAAGGGAGGGATTTTCATTTTCCCTCCATGTAAGAGGCGCTGGTACCTTCCAGGGTGAACGAGGGCTCTAGAGACCTGAGGTGTGCAGGTGACCGCTGGTTGGTAAAAAGGTTCAGCTTCAACAAAGTGCAACCCCAGCCACGCTCAGTCCCGTTTCTTGCTCCTGTGTCGTGCTCCTATCCCTTCCTTATCCATTGACTGGACTCCTTCAAGTCACCTAACCACTA
>VZRN01005622.1:1632746-1694617 GCA_013397935.1 Dasyornis broadbenti | reverse complement strand
CGCGCCGGGCCGAGGACTGCGGAAGCCGAACCGCGCCCCATGGCCCGGGGCGGGTCCCCGTGGGTTCCGGGCAAGGGCAGCCCCCGGCGGAGACTCTTCGAAGTGGTGGCCGTGCTGGCCGGGCTGGCGGCCATCGGGGGACTCGCTGTGTAAGTACCCGCGGGGCCGCCAAAGGCCGCGGGGCCCCGGGGCGGGGCGGGCCCGCCGGCCTCCGCCGCTTCCGCTGCTCCCGAGCGAAAGGGAGAAGCAAGCCCTGAGCTGGGGAGGGTTTCGGGGGGAGGGCGTGGTTGGGCTTTCATGGCTGAAATACCCGAGGGGTGGGAGTGCTGACTGTGCAAGCAAGCACCCGCTGCTGTAGCCGGCCCGACGAGCAGGGCCGGCTGTTACCGCCATTGCCTGGCCCTGCCAAAGGTGAGGAGCTCAGCCCAACCTTACTCCATACTCCTTGCTTTTGTACCCATGAGGGTCAGTCTCGCCTTACCCCAGGGTACAAAAGCCGCTGGGCGCTGATCTGAGCTTGCTCATGCACTCAAAAAGATGAAAACATGGTTGTACTCACATATCCTGCACAGTTCTACATATCCTGCACAGTTCTGCATATCCTGCCCTTGGTTTTTGGTCTTTGAGCAGAGTACAACATGTGGCATTGTCCTGGGCTGCTGCCAGCATCCCAGCAGGACATCTCCAGCTGTCCCTGGCCTAGGGCTGGGCTGCCCAGAAGCTGCCACACACTTACCCATGGTGGGTGCATGGGGTCGATGTGCTGTGAAGAAATATATCCTCTGAGTGAGACTCGGGTGCTAAGCAGGGTATCCAGTCTGCTGCAGCCTAGCAGTACAGGCCCGTAATGAATTGGGAAAGATCTGTACTGAACTGGGAAAGATTTAATTTTCATTCTCCCTCTCTTTTTTCTTTTTATAGTCTTTTCTACATTGAAGTAGTCGTGGGACGAAAAATGTGTCCTAAGGAGATGGAAAACTATGTGGCATCCATAGTGCTGAGTGCAGTTGGTGACACGCTGGGCTATTACAACGGGAAATGGGAGTTCCAGCAGAGTGGCCCAGTCATCCACAAGGAGCTGGAAGAGATGGGGGGACTGGGCAACTTAAGCATCCATGGCTGGAGAGTCAGCGATGATACCGTGATGCACTTGGCCACAGCTGAAGCCCTGGTAGCTGCCGGGAAAAACCCAAGCTTACCACATCTCTACTCTCTGCTTGCAAAGAACTACAAGGAGTGCATGAATGACATGGAGGGCAGAGCTCCAGGTAAGCCCTCCATCGCACTGTCTGAGCAGAGCTGTGCTGTCACTCGTGTCTCTCCTGCACCTTGGAGCTAGGGCTGGCTCTGGCTCTGCTTTTCGCTGTTCACAGCATTAATTCTATTTCATGTAAAGGCAAAAGTGTTCCATGCTCAGTACCTGTTTCAAGATGCGCTAAAGAGAACAGAATAAGGCAAGATGAAGTAATTTGGCCTTCTCTGAACCAGATGAAAAAGAGACTGTTTTGCCCACATTTACAAAACAGCCTTACCGGATGTGTTTGAGGCCTAGTCTTGAACTCATGAAGGGTGATGGTTTTTGCACTTGGGATTCTTACATACACTGGGTAAAAAAATGCACATTCAACCAGTATAATGCACACCCTGAGATGCTATGTTAAAAACACACATTTAAACAAAGAATTAATACAGAATTTCTCATCATAAATGCAACAAATTACACGTAAAATATATTTAAAGGCACAAAGATCCTTGCTTGGAATAATTATGTTTATTAAACCCAAGGTCTGCTTGTGACTAGCTCTGCGTATGCATGTCTGCTTTCTGTGAAGATTGTCAGGCCAGTTTTCTTTTCTGAACCCTGTTCTTCCATCTTCTCTTTTCCCTGCATAGACACAGTGGTGCCAGGTTTGTATCACAGGCAGTGGGCCTGGCAGGCTACAGTAGCCAAGACATGTACAACATATCCCTGTAGTTCCTAGTTCACTCTGACCCAACTCTTCCCTGAGGATCCCATCAGTCTCTGTGCTCATGGCCCAGGCCCTTCTGGATGCTTGGATTACACTTAAATTGGAGCTGCTTAGGCTGGGCCTCTAATTTGACCAGTGCAGGAAGCATGAAGTATCCAGAAAACACTTAAATTCAGCAGTCCTGTGCAAAGTTTATACATTGAAATTGTATGTGTACTTAGACATGCTTATTTAGAGTGGCCAGAATATGTCAAGAGTATTCTGGCTTGACATTAAACATGGGAAAGGCCAAATCTTGCCACTGAGCATAGTGTGTTACAGCTGTGCATTTCCAAAATAAACCAGACTGGAGACTTGAGCAGGAATTTGTTCTGCTTACCTTTCCACAGTGGCCTCCTACCCTTGTGTAAAGCACTAAATGATCAGTCTTCTTTAACACCCATAGTCCCAGTTGTTGGAGTGGCCTAATTAATAAAATATTTAGGAAGGGGTAATGATGCTTGTCAGGATAGCAGAAGTTGGCAGATTATACTTCCAAGGGATTCACTTCAGTTTTGGCGAAGCAGCACGATTTTGTTCTCCCAGCCAAGGTGGACTAAGCATAGCTGGCAGTGTGACAGCACCTGGAAGGTATTCTCACTATCTAAGTTTGGTGACTAAAACCTAAGATGGAAATGAGAAGAACCTAAAATTTAAATGTTAGTAAATAATATCTAGGGATAACAGAACACCTACTGCATCCCTTCTGTGACTGAGTTTAATATGCCCAAAAGAAGTACCCATTTGGAAGTGAAGAATTTGAAAGTAAATTTGCTATGGACACTAAGAAGAGTGACAAGGAAAGGTCAGATTATCTAGTTAAAAAAAGAAATACATTGTTCTGTGGCTCCAAAGACGATTTAACATCGTAAAATTTTGGGGGAAGTGAGGAAAGTAATGTGGAAAAAAATGGAAGCCTGTTGGCAATGATGCTGCAACAGCTTTCTGGATTGCTCCTGCTGCAGCCACAGGAAGGGCATTCATCTCTGAGAGCTTAAATCCTGACCCTTAACAGTTTAATGCCCACTGATTACCAAAGGGAATACCTAATCCATATCCTGAAAAGCTGTCTGGAGTCTCCATGTCATATTGGTAAGTCCTAATGATAAAAGCTGCATGTCAGTAACTTCTTTTGGCAGGATAAATGGATTTTAACTGAGAACATAACATGGTGCTGTTCTGGCCTAAATAAGTACTCGCCAGGGAATTACAGCCCTGAAGGCTGAGAAAGTTGCTCTTGGAACTTTCACCCAAGATAGAAGAGATTTCCTTAGAACAGTGGGGGAAAGTCACACTGATGCCTCACATGAAAACCCAAACGTGCAGTAACAAAGGGATTCCCACAACGGTTATGAGTCACAGCACAGCCACAGCAGGGTCCCTCAGGGATGCAGCCCCAGGAGAGAACTCATTGTCATAGTTCAATGACAGGGTAATCCCTACATCCATTATTGCTAATTGTGATGTGCCCCAGCCCCAAATTCATTGTTCCTTGCAGATTACAAAGCCAATGAATTAAGCAATACAAGCACAGACTTACTTCTTTTTTCATGGTACAATTACAGTGCCTCTCCAGGAAATCTCCTGCTTCAAAATTGTCTTTTGGTCCAAGTCCTCTCCTTTTGGAATTATTTACCACTGTGTGGTTTTTTTAACTCATCTTTTTTTATATGTACTTATCAATCCTAAACAGCTGTTACTGTCTGTGTCCATGAAGAGTCTAGATGAGTGGAATAGAAGTCGATTCCAAAAACAGGGTCCAGCTGTTCTTGAAACTTTTACAGGTTGCCTTAATTCACACACTACTTTTTCCTTGTATTTCTCCTTTCCTTAGACTAGCACCATCCTCAGGTTACTTTTAGTTTCCTATTATTAGTAAAAGGATTCATAACCAGGATGTGAAGGATTTCCAAAACAATTTCCTAATTCAAAAACTCCTACAGCAGTTCTTTTAAAACCTGTTTTTTTAAAAAAAAGTCCTGATGTGATTCCACCTTAGTCTTCCTAAATCGGCTTTCAAATGTTTTAATATTTTAACTGTTTAAAAGCATGAGGATAATACTTGTAATACTTCATAAATCATAAGAGTCTTAGCTGTTGTAAACTGGTTTGTTTTACACATTTTTTTCCACTTGCATGTTACCAGTAGTCATCTTCTAAAATAATATGCACAGGCTTAAAGCTGCAAGCAAATTGTATTGCAAAATAAGCAGTCTTTCTTTACATTTAAAGCTTTGTCATCTTCCTTTTAACTACTACAATTAGTGCAAGAACAATCTCACTTTTTATCAAGGACTGAGGTGTGTGGTCTCAATCTGCCCAGACATGTCCTGCAGAAATGTTTTTCTCGAAGTTTCAGCAACAGTAATCTTTGTTTTTGTTATGCAGATTTTGATTTTATGCTACCTTAGTCACTGTGCTCTCTACCCTCCCCACTGTTTTCCTGGAAGAAGTTCTCTTTACCAGAATATACAAATAGAGTAGCTGGCACAGCTTTTTTAAAATGTGGCTTTGTTTGACAGGTTCATTTTAATGTCCTGATACAGGTAATAAGTACAATGCTTGGTATGGTGAGATTTTTAGAAAAATTCCTCAATTTCCTGTTAATCATCATAAAGTTAGAAATACTGAAATTCCTCTTAACAATTTTGACACATAGCAGCCATCACTGAATTAATAAACTACATGAAAAGCAGATTTAGAGGCCTGAACATGTTCCCATGGTGAGACATCCTAAAAGCAAACTCACAGACACTTCAGTGAGAGGTTGGTGGTGACTGGTTCCAGTAGAACTAAAGACACTTGGACCAGCATGTGACATTATTCCTGACAGTGGCCAGCTGTTAGTTATTTTTAGCAGATGTCCAGAAGCCAGTCTTAAAGCTATGCATGGATTTGGAGATATTTCACTTACAAGGATGTTGTAAATGCAGCTAAAACAGGCTGCCATAAATCAAATCCTCCTGCCAAATGTGTACCTGGAAAGCGCAGAAGCCGAGAGCTCTGCGGAGAACTTAGTGCAGTACCTGGCTGGGATTAGCAAGGTCCCAGATCATGGTGACTGAGTTGCACCAAAGGAGGTGAACTTTCTTGACCATGTTTTTTCCTTGCTACTCTACTCTATTTAGTTTGACTTTCAGAGTAACGAAGCACCTGCAAGTTTATCAGCTACCTGTCCCAGTGAGGGAACAAAGTGCAGGAGCAACAGTCTAGTTTTGGGGGTGTGAGCATGCCAGCTGCTGCCGTTACCCTGTGTGTTTGAGAGAGGACTGGGCACACTGGGATTAGTCTGTTGAATCATTTTTTGCCATTGTCAAACACATTAAAACTTACAAGAAGCTGCTTGAAACCTGCCTTGATTTACCTTCCTGCTGGAAAAGAAGTATTTCAGATTGGTCCAGAAGAGAAGACTAGGAGAGAAGGAGACTAGGAGAAAAGGCAAGGTAGAAGAGAATCAAAGATAATTTAGAGTTCCAAACCCATTTCTTCTTCACACAGAAGCATTTAGGCTTAGCTCTCAAAACGTGTTTCACTGTCTTGGCTGGGGAAGCTAGCTGGGCTCTGAAATTTGAATGTGTCTTTCAGACAACTTTGTCCTACAGATGTATTGGACTAACAAGTGAATCTCTGAAGAAGCAGCACTGAAAGAAGCAGAGTAATTTTTAAAAGTAAATAGTAGAAATATAAAAGAGATGGAAGTGTCTTGTCTCATTTTTTATAGTCTTTCTTATAGTTACCTGTTAGTGGCAGTGTCTGGAGATGAACTAGTGGGCTGGACAAACCTTTGGTCTCACCTAGTAGTCGTTCTTCAGCTTATGGAAGAGGAGTGCAGTAAAGCCAGTTATGCAGACCGTGTTGAGGTGAAGGAGGTGCAACACTCAATGCTTTCTGACAAACTTAAGCTACAGCACGGGAGAGCTGGAAAACATCTTCTAGCAGTACATTTCCTACCAGTGAGGCAATGGGAAAGATTCCTGATGAGCTTGTGGGGTCCCTGTCCTGTAAAAAGGCTAAACAATTGAAAAAGCAGAGTTACCTAGGCTTGCCTTGTGTCAGGGATCCTACAAACCTTATCTCTGTTTACAGAGAGAGAGGGATCTAGAGATATGTATACATATCTGATATATTAGTATATATGTTTTATAGATATGTTATTAAATAACATGAAATGTAAATATAAACAGTATCAATAAATCAGCAGTGAAGTGCTTCCTGCCCCCTAGACTTTTTAATTATTTTCACCAAGAGAGATTATCAGGTCTGCTGGGGAGGATGCAGGATGCTCCAGCAGTTTAAGGCAGGATATGTATGTGAGCAGACAACAGATTTTTTTAAAAGGAAGCTCAAATCCCTTATGCAGAGCAATGCTTTCTTCCCCACTGCCCTGCCTGTCTTCTCCCAGTTCCCAAGCTCTCTCCTGCTGATGTTTCTGTTTCTTCTTTCTCTTGGGCTTTGCGGCTCCTGTCTCCAGGTACCACATCTATGGAAAGCACCCGGAAGCTGGATCCGGGGCAGCCGGACGGCTGGAAGATCCCGTTCAGCCCGCGGGCAGGAGGCTGTGGTGCCGCCATGCGCGCCATGTGCATCGGGTTGCGTTTCTACCACCCCACTCAGCTGGACACCCTGGTGCAAGTCAGCATCGAGAGCGGCCGCATGACCCACCACCACCCCACTGGCTACCTGGGGGCCCTGGCCTCAGCCCTCTTCACGGCTTATGCAGTGAACGGCGTGCCGCCCCTGGCCTGGGGGAAGGGGCTGGTGGAGGTGCTGCCACAGGCAAAAGCCTACGTACAGAAGTCCGGTTTCTTCGTGACAGAGAACATGGAGCAGTGGTGAGCTGCACTCCCTGCACTGCCATTTCTTAAAGCCCATGCATGACAGGGCAAGCTCTGCTCATACTTAACTTTCAGTAATCACATTATGGTAAACTCCTAGAGCAGCACACACCTGCCATAGGATCGAATCAATTCAGAATACTCTCTAACTTGTGGGTAAGAAAAGGCAGGTTGTTTGGGTTGTGTAGTTGTGATCGTTTTTTGGCTCAAGTATGAAGTAGGCAGACTTATCATCTCAAGCAACTGTGACCTTAGGAAAGATGGAAAGCAGGGCTGGGGAACCAGCACCAGGTTAGGGCTGAGCTCAGTTTGAAAGTTATAACCAAATCTGACTGCATATTCACTGCAGCTCTGTGTGCAGGGGCACACACAGAGGTAGAGCTGCTCTGAATTTGGGAGGATGACTCAGTTCTCAGTCTGAGCCTTTGAATCCTGCAGGTGCTGGGGCTGCCTTCTCCCATGTGGCTGGAGGGAGGGAAAATCTAACTCACCGAAACCTGTCCTTGTACCTCTTACTGTAAATCACGTCCCTAGTTTTGACAAATGGGGGCTGCCTGCCATTTTGCCGAGCCCTTGCTCCAGGCTCTTGGCATGGTATGTTTTCCGCTGGCACCTGCGCGGTGCTCGAGTGTGTGCTGCTGCCCTGGGACAGCTCTTACAACTGCTCCATCCCATCCTGTTTGGCAGGTATTACTTCGAAGAGCAGTGGAAAAAATACCTGGCAGAGAGAGGCATCTCTGACGGGGTCTCGTCGCCCACGTTCCCGCCCAAGTATGGCGTGGAAGAGAGGGACTCGTTCTACACCTCCCTCAGCTACAGCGGCTGGGGGGGCAGCAGCGGGCACGACGCGCCCATGATCGCCTATGATGCCCTGCTGGGCGCGGGGGACTCCTGGACGGAGCTGGCTCACCGCGCCTTCTTCCACGGGGGCGACAGCGACTCCACTGCTACCATCGCCGCCAGCTGGTGGGGCGTCATTTACGGCTTCCAGGGGGTTCCCCTCTCCCTCTACACCCACCTGGAGTACAAGGACCGCCTGGAGAAGGTAGCCAAGGATTTGTATCACATCATCTAGGTGGGAGATGGCAGGGCACCTGCAGGCACACTTAACCACTGGCTGTCCCGTGCTCTCTCGCTTGGTTTGCAAACCCACTGGATTAAATCTCCTGAGTGTAAGCCAGAGCCAGGCCTGCCTTTTCTCTGTGTGTGTTGGCTTCAGTGGGGAGGCCATGTTAGTACTAGTTTGAGGCTGGTGGTTTGATGGGAGCACACAATGGTCCCCTGAGACATCCCTCCTGCACTGCAGGGTGGCTGCACATCATCTGGTCCTCAAGAGGAGCAGGAGCAACCACTGCAGCCCTGCTGGTCATGGTGCAGCAGCAGGACAGGCAGCAAAACCCACTCAGGCTTCTCCAAACCAGCATCCTGTCCCTACAAGGGGAGCAGGGGGCATGAGCAGTCCATTGTGTTTGTGGGGACAACAGAGCTTTCTTATACAATTATTTTATCAGAAGGTAGCTTTTGTTTTAAATGAATGTGGAAACCCCCCCAAACCTAACCTTAAAGCTGTGTGAGCAGCGCATTTTGCACAATTCCACAGCACTTCTGCAATACAGGTAGGAATGCATCATGATACTTCCCTTTTTCAGTGAGTATGGGATTTCAAGACTCCTGACCAAATCCTTACTTAAGGTAAAAGTGGCTAATGAGAATTAACAGGTTGCATTTTACATCAACTTCTGTAGTGAACTTCTGCTTTCATCGAAGTTACTAAAGGTAATTTGCTTAACATTTGCTATGCATAATTCTATTAAAGTAAGATTTTTCTTCAAATCAAGACTATGACACAGCCAAGTACTTCCTGTTTTCAGAACAACTTCAGAAACAGTGTATCCCATTCAATGAAAAGACCTGACAGGCCTCTGTTAAATGTTATATTCTATTATGACATGGGTTAAGGGATGGAAGGGGTATGAAATCAGGGGGTGCCAGATATCTGCAAGCTCCAGCTGCAAGAGAGAGGAGATACGCTACCAGTGGTAGGAGAAAAGTTATTGCATCAAGGAGCAGGGCCAGTGGGAGAGGGAGAGGCTTCCCAAGAGGAAGGCCTCAGCACACCTTTATGCAGGGAGTGCACATAAAGGCATAATAAAAACCCAAATCTGACAAAAACCAGCAGCAGTAGGATTCACAATTTCAACACAGTTTACTACAGCTCTTGGGTGTGTTGTATAAAACATGTTTTAGTGCAACATAGTACAAAGTTTTTGTTCTTTTTTTTTTTCTTTTCCTTTTTTTAAAAAATCCCAAACATATTTCCACATCATGCATGGACAGGGTCTCTCTCTTTCTTCTTGGGTTCGTTACAGAAAGTTACCGCAGAGAGAGTGGTTTGAAAAGTTTTGTGTTAAAACTTGTTACAGGAAGAGTCTGCCTTACAAAAACTGAGAGAAGTTTGAGACTGGGCAACACACTGCCAGAGCAATGGAGAAATGTCACTGGCAAGGTACATTCAGGGACCACCGTGGGAGCCACTCCTCAGGAAAGCCTGGGCTCTGCAGAAACCACAGGGCTGGGAAGGGACCCTGTCAACCCAGTGGGACAGGGCCATAGGGCAACCATCCAGAAGAGCTCTGCTCTGGGGCAGACAGGTTGGCGAGGAGGAGCGTGGCTCAGGTGCAGAGCAGAGCTCTCCCAGGAAAGAACAGCTCCCATTGACTTCATTTTCTCTTCTTCTTTAAAGCTGAAGTGAGTTATGGTTCCTGCCTGGGAGCAGTACATACAGGAGATAGTTCAGTTAGGAAACAATACCCACTGGCTGCAGCTGTTTGCACCTCAATTCTTCATTTCCATTCACTTCTCATCCCACTCCTCTCTTTGCAGACGTCTTAGCCAGAAAGGGAAGACAAGTGTGCGGGTGTGCGATACATACAGATATAGGACTGTGATTTTATGCGTATGCTGGGGCCAGTAAGCAGTTACGTCTCGAGGAGGCAGACTTCACAGAGGGACGAGTGAAACTGGCGCTTCCCAAGAGAAGAAACCAGTGCTGTTGTGGTGCAGGCGCAGAGGTGGCCAACTTCAAACGCCTTAGTACAGGACGATCTGTGGCCACGTGGGTCCTCTCCCAGATGGGAGCGAGGCTGTGCAGTGCAGATCTACCTGAAGCTTCACCACCTCAGAAATGTCAAGGCATCAGGGTCTAACTGACTTAATGCTACAGAGCATCTGCTGAGGTCCCCTCTGCTCCCAGAGAGCAGTCCGACCCTCCCAGAGAGGACAACGGCTGTGGGTATGGCACCTCTCACATGTGAGGCAGGGGGGTCTTGTGGCTGTGCCCATCCACCCCCGGTTGGCTTCAGCCATGCTGCAAAAAAAAGAAATGGCCGGATTTGCCAGGAAGACATCAAGGAAGACAACAAAAGGCCATTTTTGGCAAACATTTTCTTCCGCCAGACATAATGCTTAGGGCGTGTATGGGGGAGGAGGCGGTTTCCTCCACAGGACAGGGCAGGGGTTCTTGGCATTAGGCGGGGCAGGAGTTCAGGTGCCTCACGTGGCGAGAGCCCTGGTTTGGTTCGTGAGAGCCATATCTTTCACAGAAAGAACAGCATTTCCTGCCACAGCGACTCTTACAACAACACGTGACTTTGCCAGGAGGGGGAGCTTATGGAGAAATGGATTCTCCTCCTGAAGTCTCAGAAACAAATGGCAGATGCATATACACACACGCAGGGAGAAGATTTCTCTTGGCCAAGGGGACAGGAAAGTCCCCAGAGTGCTGATGTGCTGCAGACTCCTGGCTTTGTCCAGGCTCACACTGGGAAGTAGTGCAGCCACAGGAAAACTCGTGACACATGATGGTCAACTGCATGTCCCTGCTACGTGGCATATTTGCTACTGGGCTCCTTGGCTGAACCATCCAGGGACTGTGAACCCGACCCGTGGAGCTTCTCCTTTCCTCCTTCCTAGAGTCATTACTTTGGTCATGTTGAAGCCTTCAGAGACTGGATCAAGCCTCTCATGCCCGTATGACTGGGGCACAGAGGGGATCTGCCTTGCCAGAGGTGGCAGCATGGACACCAGGGAGGAGCATGACTCTGGTGAGACTGTACGAGGACCCTCTTTGCTACAACGTAGTCAGGGCTTTCAGGTGTCCTCCTTCCTTTCCCCCCTTCAGTTCCTTGAGACAAACTAAACTGCTTTTGTCCTGACCGCAAGCATGCTCAATATTCAGTCTCTCCAAGACCTGGGACCGCTCCCAAAAGGTGAACTGCTCCCTCCTGAGAAAACAGTAAGATGGAAGCAAGAAGATGCTGAGGCTACAGTCAGTCTTTGAAAAGGACCTCCTGATAGACAGCCCAGTTAACCCCTCTGGGGACAGACCTGGCTTTGTTTTGCAAGAGGGAGGAGCTAGCTCAGCACAGCTTGCTAAAAGAGCTTCTTCATTGTGGCACTGAGTCCGAGAAGGAAAAACAGTCTGTTCTGGAAAACATATACATTTACTTTCAAAGAGATTGCCCAAGGACCGAATACCCCTAGGAACTCCACACTGTGTGGAGGGCAGGGTAAGTGTACAGTTCTTTGAGTGACCAAAAAAGAAATGATAAAAAAGTAACAGCCCAAAAGACAGCAACTGACGTGAGTCAAATTAGTCTGAGAGGAACATCCGCTATGTACAGCAAGTGCCTCTGTCCATTGGGGTGAGGGGGTACGTTCCCACAGGTGCTTCAAGAAGCCTTGGACCTTCCTGCTCCTGCTGGCTGGGCAGAGCTCAGCCACTGTGTCGGAGCGCAGACACGGAAACAAATGAAACAAGAACAACAAACCCCACTGTGATCCTTAGGGTTCCCGGTGTATCTCTGCTTCTCTCCCTCTGTGCGTCCCTACAAGTGTCTCTGCCTCTTTAGTCTATGGTTCCCGGGTGGATGCTGAGGACTGGTGGCTCTAGGCAAGTGGGAGAGTAATTGAGGTGAGGCTCTTTGATCCACAGCAAGGGGACCCCGTTCTTGCCCTCCGAGTTCTTGCTGGAGTTTCGGCTCTTGAACCGCACCAGGAGGATGGTGATGATCAAGATGCCAAAGATGGGGAAAGGGTAGAAGAACACAAAGTAGAAGAGGGCGTCATTGGAGCAGATGACAGACTGCAGGGTGGAGCCTGGGAAGAGACACAGAGTGGTCACATTTCATGGTTTCTCTGTAATGCAGGGCATGCCAACTTCCTCAGAAACATAAAAAACCAGATGCTCATTATCCAAATTCAGTGCAGGAGGTGGGGCTCTTGGAAAAATACCAGTGTTAAAAAACCGAGTAATAGAAGAAAGTTATCGCAGGACCTGTTTCAGCTTTAACCCCCCAAGAGTTTCATGAGTGATAGAGTCCTCCCTAGTGTAGATTTTAGAGTAACTTATAAAGCAGGGACCTTGGAAAACCTGTATTCCCTCAGTGGTGCTACACAAAGGCAGCAGCACCCCAGGATCTCTATTTCCCTTAAGGGCCCATAAAACCCTCACGACCTCAGTTATTTCTGGGGCCTCTGAACCATCCAAGCTCCAAGAGCTGATGTGAGGAGACCCTTGTGCCACAGCCTTGTGCAGAGCTAATCCAGCTTCCAGGGTGTTTCCCAAAGGAAAGGGTTAAATCCCAGTGGGTGGCAAGGTCTGTCCCCACTGACTGGAGACACACCAGGTGGTAAATGCTGTGGGTGGGCAGCCCCTGCAGAGAGCTGACTAAAGCATGGATACTCAGGGCAGAGCAAGAGCTGGGCTAGGAGCCATCAAGCCAACTGGAAAAGTACCAGCACCACAGACTTGGCCCTGTCCCATTCACTCCTTGGGTTTTTTTAACTTGGTTGAACCAAAAACGCAGGGGATGCCAGGCCATGGCCTTGGACAGTTGTCACCTCTTCTCACCTGCATCCTGTACATGCACAGCGACCATCCCCGACTCCTCCTCGGCCAGCCGGTACCAGACGCCGTTGGGATCCGCCAGCCACTCCTCCACTCGGCACGAGTAGTTGCCCGTATCAGCACCACCCGCCTGCAGCACCGTCAGCCGGAAAAGCACCGCCGAGAGCCTCTGGAAGCGCAGGCGGCCCTCCCAGCGGCCAGCCTCGGGGCTGAAGATGGCATCAGGGCCCACACTCAGCACTACTTCCCTCTCCTCCTCCTCCTCCTCTTCCGTGCGGTCGCCCGCCTCTTTGGCCCGCAGGTTGTACCAGGTCACTGCAAAGTGGGACTCTGGGCTGGAGCGGGACAGGATGCTGCAGTCCAGCGGGAAGGACTCCTTCTCCTGCACCGTGAGGTTGGCAGTGGCTGTGTCCACCTGCAAGGTGGGATCTGAGATGACAAAAGGGAAGAGGTGAGGGCTGAGCAGAATGCTATCATCAAAACCATCCTGCCTCAGCACAAACTGTCCTGACTCTGGTGTTGGACATGATCCAAGCAAAACCCAAAGCTTGACGCAACGTGCCAAGACTCACAGGTACCTCTGTGGCACAGCATCCTCATCTCACCCCACACCATCTGGCACAGGGTCAAACACAAGCTGGCTACAAGCACCACCCTACCCCTGCCCACTCTCACTCTAACTAAGGGATGAGAGGAGAAAGCTACTGCAGCTCATCCAGAGGTGCCAGGATACCAAGGTTTGGTGTATGTGCTGAGGAGTAATGTACTACTCCTCCCCAGCTACTGCTGCAAAGAACACTGCACTCGCCGCTATTTATTTCTTTGAGAGTGCTCAAAGGACTTGAAAATCATTACGACAAAAGAGATGATTTTTTCCAGCAGTTTGGAAAGTTATTTAGGTAAGAGCTTCCTCCATGGAGATGGTCTCAACACTGATGCAGCAAGGAAGCTCCAAAAGTCTTCTTTTTTTTTCCGCTAGTGCTTGCTGCAAGGCTAAAGAGATATTTTTACCTAACTGAGACACAGTGGCCAGAACCCACGATGAGTTGATTAAAGGCTGACTTCAAGAGCAATTAACATTTGGTTTAGTCATCTTGCCAGGGAGCACATACTCCAGGGATCCCGATCAGTCTGGATCTAAGCTTTCATTTAAAGATTAAAAAGCCCTTTCCAAGGCGGGAGCTGAGAAGGAAAGGCAAGTCGATAGCTCACTGAAGAGAGAGGCATGTTCTCCTCCAGCGAGGAGAGCTGGGCAAGCCCTCCCTTTGTGCAAACCCTGGGTGTTGCTGCAGGAAAGGGCGGCTGTCCCTCAGTTCTTGTCAGCCACAGCGCTGCTGTGCCCAGTGGGCTTCTCATTACAGTACCTGCCCAACACCTTTTAAATGGTCCCATGAGGAAAACCTTCATTAAGGCCAGAGCTCTTCAGGCCATAAGCAACCTAAGTGTTACCAGTTCACATCTTCCCAGGGAAGGTTCCTGAGCAGAAACAGGAATGAGTTAAGTCCTGAGATTTCAGGGACTACTGAGGTAAAAAGGAGGAAAGGAAGGAAATGGCTTGTCAAAACTAACACAAAGCCTCCCTCACCTTCAGCAGGTTAAGCAGAAAGAGGAGAACTGATGAAGGTGCTGAGAGGTTTTCCCCTCCTTGTGGATGATTATAGCCCTAACAGATGAGGCTGGAGATCCTCACTAATGAGACATGAGTCACAAGCACGATTAGTCACTTTGTTAAGTACTGACTGCTATGAAACAAAAACAAACAACAACAAAGCACTTTCAGAAAAAAAAATTAGCTTCAATTAGCGCACTCCCAACTCCCTCTCTTCTTCCCACTCCACATTCTTCCGCAACTCAAGAGGAGCCTCAGAGATTTTCCCTGCCGTTCATTATCCCCTCCATCAGGCCTGGCAATTATCACACTGGATGGAGAGCTGTACTTACAACCCAGCAGGGCACAGGGATTGCCTGGGGAGGTGTCTCTGCTCAAGCCACTTTGGCCAGCAGAATTTCCCAAGCAAAGACGTGGCATATAAGAGCTCTGCTGTCCCCTGGGAATGGTCCTCCTCCACAATACAAATCTCTGCCAGGAATGACCACTAAAACCTTTCCAGAACTCACTCTTTCACCAGTTTTGATGCAGTGTTACGAGGCTGACTCCTTGCTGGAATGGGCAGGCATGAAACACCGCAGCAGAACACGCAGAGTGGTTGCTTTAGAAGCTGGAAAGTACCAGTGAATAAGCACTGTCTGTTATTTGACCTACAGCCTTTAAGACACACATTTAATATGGAGTACTATGCCTCAAAACCTACTGAATTTGCATTTTTTCAAGATTAACTGCCCTTGCAGCTTATCTACTCTTAAAACAGACAAAACTTCGCAGAGTACTCTGGGAATCTGTTTTTGAGGGTTTAGGTCTCCATCAGTGCTGGTCAGTCTTAAGAACCACCATTTGGAAGCACGGGAACAGGGAACTTCACAGTGTCCTTAGTCAGGCAAGGCTGCCTAAACAGGAACTCCTTGTGGAGCTCAATAGAAGAAAGAAATTGTATGACCTCTGCAAGCAAGGTCAGGCTCTGCAGGAAGATTACAGGACTGTGGTTCATATATGCAGGGAGAAGACACAAAAGGTCAAAGCTCAGTTAGAGCTGAAACTGGCCAGTGTTGTGTCAGCACTTTCTAAAGGCTGTTAATAGCAAGATGTTGAAAGAAAAGGTTGGACTGATACTTGTTGAAGACTGTGACCTGATTAATAGGGATGAAGAATATACACAGGCATTCCAAGTTTTTTTGCCTCAGTCTTTAATAATACTGATAAACCTTGGGCTGCCCAGTCCTGAGTCCAGAGGACCACGAGTGCAGGAACAGTAACTTTCCATCTGCAGATTCTGAAATTGTGAGGGATCAGCTGTATTAGCTGAGTGTCCACAAGTTCAGGCGGGCTGATGGGATTCCTCCCAGCATACTAATGGAGCAGGCAGAAGTTACGGCAGGACTCCTCTTGAGTAACATCCAAAGGCCCTGGGAGTCTGGGGAGATGCCTGCTGGCTGGAAGCTGGCCAATATTATTCCAATTTACAAGAAGGGCACGACGGAAGACCCAGGAAACTACCGACCTGTTAATCTAACCTCAGTTCCTGGAAAAATTACGGAGAAGATGATACAGGGTACTACCGAAAGGCATTTAAAGAACAATGCAATCACCAGACACAGTCAACACGGATTCACAAATTATTAAATAATGTAATATCCTTGTGTGATAAGGTCACCTGCCCAGTGGATGAAAGGAAGGCGGTGGATGCACCTTTTCTCAATTTCAGTAAGGCTTTTCATGTTGTCCCTCACAGCATCCTTCCAGCTGTGGGCTGAGGGGGTTCATGGTGCACTGGGTGATGAACCGGCTGAAGGGCAGAATTCGAAGGGCTACAGTGAATGGGGCTACTTCTGGCTGGCAACTGCTCACCAGTGGTGTTCCTCAGGACTCAGTTTTGGGGCCAGTGCTGTTCAATACATTTATCAAATATCTGTATAGAGGAGTTGAATGCACCATTAGCAAGTCTGCTGACAATACCAAACTCAGAGGTGCTGCTGACTGTCCTGGGCGACAAGAGGTCTTACAAAGAAATCTAGATAGATCGGAGCTCTGGACTTTGATTAATGGAATAAAATTTAACAAGTTGAAATGCCTGGACTTTACACCTAGGTCAAAGTAACACCATGCACAAGTAGAACTGGGAGAAGAGTGGCTGGAGAGCAGCCCTGCAGAAATGGATCTGGGGGTGCTGGTTGACGGCAAGCTCAGTAAGAGTCAGCAATGTGTTTCTGCTTCCCTCTTTTCATGAAAAGGCCTTGCCCCTTGGGCACACACCTGGGAAGCACAAGTAGCTCCTTCCACCCTATTCTCAATCAAAATGTGAGTAAAATCAGGAGCCTATGTTATTCAATCTGCCAAAAGTGCTGAAAAAAAAAAAAAAACAACTGCAGATGCAGTGACAAAATCCCAAGCCCATCTAGCTGTGTTTGCAGAACTTGCTCTATACTCTTTCCAGAAAAGCAAGAGTGCAACCAGGAAGACTTGGAAAAAAGAATGAGAAAGTCTGTCCTGTGGCCCTGCTCTCTGCCTGGACCCTTCCAGACAGATGGTGACTCATGTTTGCCCAAGAGGGCACAACACTGTTCAAGCCGGATGGCACCAGATCCTGCTCACCTGGCTGCTTGACCGTGAGGGCGGTGAGCCCGGAGAGCTCCTCTGCACGCTTGTACCAGCGCTCGCTGGGGTCGAGCAGCCACTCCTCCACGCGGCAGCCGTAGGCCCCACTGTCCCGCACCGTGGAGTTCTGGATGGAGAGCAGGTACAGGCCCGGGGCTGGGCTCTCCAGGTGCAGCCGGCTCCGCAGGTCGCCCAGCACTGCTGGCTCCCCGTAGTGCAGGGTGCTCTGCCGGCTCAGCCACGCCACCACCTCCTTGTCAGCGCGGCCCGGCCGCCACACGGACCATTCCACAGTCAGCTGGGATGAGGGGCTGGTCCGGTTGCTCACCAGGCACTCCAGGGTCACCCACTCGTTCTCCAGCACTGTGATGTTCTTGTGGGTCTGATTCACCTGCAGGCGGTTATCTATGGGGGAAAGCCGTCAGAAATGAGAGGTGACTGAGGGCTGCATGAGTCCTTTGTCTCCCCACAAGCCTTTCCTCCATGGACACAGTCCTGGGGTGTGATGAAAGAAATGGAAAAGTAGAGGAAAAAAATTATGGAGAAAGGACAAAAACAAAAAAACAAAACAAAAAAACAAAACAAAACAAAAAAAAACCCCAAAAAAAAGAGGAGGAGAAAAAGGAAATAGGGCTTGTGGCTTTTAGGGTCTTCTGAAAATCTCAGACTAGCCACCAACAATGCCCCATTCAGTGCAGGGAACTGGAAACCCACAATCTCCCAGGAGGACCTGGAAGGTCCTTAGTATACAAACACCTAATGGAGGGAGATCACACCTCAATCTTTTTTTGTTCTCCTCCTAGGACGAGGCAGTAGCCTGATCACACCCCAACAAGTAAGCCCCCCACATTGTGGAAAAAGGGAAAAATAAAGCAAGGTGGAGAACAGACAGCCAATTACAGGGAACCCCCACTGCAAAACAAGAAGTGGCATCGGAGCAATGTCACATGCGGTGTTTTGCTGCCTTCGGAATGTCCCTGGTTTTTGCTCCACAACTTCATTGATACACGGGAAGGTGACTGGAATTAGCTCTTTTATGTGAAATGACGTGTCGTACACTCCTAAATCCCTCACGATTCTTTCCAGAGGCAGTCTGGACTTCCCTGGTACCGCTGCTGCAATAAGCAACAAGCACTGTACTTCCCAGAGAGAGAGGTGGGCAATGCAAAGGAGGGGGCAGTCACAGCTCCCCTATCCCTGACCACCCCCTCAGCCATCTCAGGATTTTGCAGACAGGAACGAGGAGCTGGCACCAGCAGCAAGCCATGACCTGTGTGTGACCAGGCAAAGCTGCGCCGGGGACCTTAGCCAGTATCTGCACCCTTGTCTACACAGCTCGTGTCTAGCCACCCAAATCCAGACAGAGAAAATGCACTAAGCACCCCAGTCCAGCCCTGATATCCAGCTGTGTCCATCCTGAGGGATTTTATCTTCCAGAAACAGGCAGCTGAAGCAAGCAGGGAAAGGCAGGCTTCCTCATGAAGTACCAATGCTCTGGACATTGCCTCCTTGTGTTTTCCTTTGTCCTTTATCCCAGCTTGTGGGGGCCATATTTAGCTCCTCCACCAGCTCACCTTTATCAGTGTCATCTGCTGCCACGGAAACCACCCACAGAGCAGACTTCTCCTTTCCTGGCAGCCAGCTCCCCACCTCATTAAACTTGTTATTCCCATCTCATGTGCACAGTGCATAGGAAAAAGAGACAAGACTCGCTGTGCCTGCCAGGATACAGGCACAGAGTAAAATTAAACTGTGTGCAAGACATAAAAATGCTTTCCCAGGCAGGCACACAGAGGTTCTCTCTCAGTAGGTCACTAGTTGACACTCTTATGACATGATGCTCATAATGAGACCTGGCTGGATGCAGTGGCCCTGCAGACTATGGGGGATGGACAACCTTCATGTGGGAATACTGAAAGGCACACAAGCTCAGCCTAAAGGGACGAGGGTCACATCAAAAAAGGCTAAACTCTCTTTCCATGCCAGGAAGTGCAGGCAAGAGGATGCAAGGATGGGGTGGCAATCTCACAGGCTGTACACAGGAGCCAATGCCAAGAGGACCCCACCTGGCTGCTTGACGGTGACCTCCGTCCGCCCTGACACCTCCTCTGCCAGCTTGTACCAGGCGTGGTTGGGGCTGAGCAGCCACTCCTCCACGTGGCAGTAGTAGCTGCCGCTGTCCCGCACCTCTGCCCGCTGCACGGTCAGGCTGAAGAGCCCGCCCGAGGCGGAGCGCTCGAATTGCAGCCGGCCCCGCAGCCCCTCCTCCTCCGCGTAGGTGCCGTACTCGAAGGCCGAGCTGTGCGTGGTCTTCAGGATGAGCTTTCCGTCAGCGTCCGAGGGCTTGTGCACGTACCACAGCACGGCAAAGTGGGAGTTGGGGCTGGTCTGGGATTTCACCGAGCAGTTCAGGGGGATGGGCCGGTTCTCCACCAGAGTGATGCTCCTCTTCGACTTGCTCACCTGCAGCTTGGTCACTGGGAGGGGGAGAAGGATGAAGAGAGGTAGGTCATTAACACAGAAAAAAAAAAACTTACTCAATTTGGGGTAGACCAGAGAGTTGCCTCTTGCCTGGGTCCCACTTGCCTTTAAGACATGTAGATATTCTACCAAATCTCTCTTCTTTCAACCCCATCTGCTCCTGGATCCTCCCACTGTGTCCATCAGCAAGACAGGTTGCTTTTTAACAGTCTGACTTTTAAAAGACTCTCTTAATTCACAGTGGTCTAAAGCACCAGACTTAGCAAGAAGACTACACCCAAACTCAGTGGTTTTTCTCATGGTGAAATCATACCACTTACACCTCAAGGTACTGAGCTGTTGACCAGTTCTAGAGAAAACCACTTCTGAGAAAGTGAATTAATTGAGACCCTGCTGGGGTCACATGCCAGCCATCTCAGTGAGGTGTAACCCACAGACATGCAATAGTTAGGGGAGCAAATGCAGGCATAACTGGAAAAGGAGAAAGAGCACCAGATTGGAAGTGATCAGCAGGGAGTAAGCTCTGCTCTCACAGCCAGGAGATCTGGCTCCAAGTCCACCACAAACTGCACAGCCTGGGACAAGCCACAGGCACATCACCTCCCTTGGCTTCCCAAGCACAACTGCAGTTCCCACACTGTAGCTAAACAGTCACACAGCGTTGAGGATGATACAGCAGAACCATTAGTTCCTCTAAGGAGAGACATACGGATTCCCAATTCCTCTCTCCCTGTAGAATCACAAGACAGAGCCTCCACTGCAGCTCATGCTCAGGCTGCACTTGTCACCCGAGCCCTGAGCCAGGGAAGGGGAGGACACAAAGCGCCCTCCTGTGACACTTGTGCTTGGTGTGCCCTGGAGCCCCACTGGCTACAGACCGGGGAGAGGGGCAGCTCCCCCCCGCCGAGCCGGACACACCGCTCCTCCCAGCAGCTCTGCCACCATGGTCCTCCCCTCCTTCACCTCTCCTCATACGGCAGCTCCCCTCTGGAAGGGGGAATGCGGTCTTGCTGCCAGTGAAGGGACTCTGCTGACAAGTTGCAAATCTCTTAAATAAAACTCAATGAGCGCATGGCCACAAATGGCACAAGCAAAGTGTGGCACCACAGGCATGAACAACTGAAGGCTGCCAGGGGACCTGTGCCCATCCACACCCTGGAAACACATCCCACGCAACCTGTGTTTGTGAGGAAGCAATGTTGTTTTCCCTCTCTCACCAAGGCACAGGCTCCTTGCTTTGCATCATGCTTTGCTTCAAGCTTCCCTTGGGCACCAGGGTCTCGGATGCCTGTCGGCACAAGTGATGAGTGACGGTGCCCAGGGAGAGGATGGGCACAAACAACTTCAAATGGGAGGAACTCCCACCACAGCGACGCTTTCTGCGCTATCACATCTGAGATAGGCATCCTGGTGTTGCATCAGACATTCCCCTGGAGCCTGGATTGCCCGTGGCTTTAATCAGTATGCTAATAAAGACTGTGGTAAGGCATGCAGACACTGGAGGAAAGAAAGGAGGGAAGTTGTCCTTGTTTTTCCTCCCTAGGGACTTCAACCTAATGGAAGGAGTCAGCATCACCCTGTTGTATTTCTGCCATACACCAGACACACTCCTTCCCCTTTGTTCCACTTCAGGACAGCAGCCTAAGCCACCACACCCACACTCATCCCACCTTTTTGGCTCACCATTGGTTAAGAATGGTTATTTCGAGCATTAATCAATCTTCCAAGTCCCTGGGAGATGAACCAATAAAGGAGAAGGTGATTCTCAGCAGTTTCCTTTCTCCCCCAGCCCCCTTTCCAAACAGTTTATTTTTAATTGGTACTGGATTATTTTCTGCAACCGTTACTACGGAAACCTCTGTTACTATGGCAACTGTGTATGTTAAGTCAGTAGCCCTATATCTATTAAAATGCAGTATATACACATGCTGCGTGTGGTGGGTTGCTCAATATCAACACACACACGCACATGCACACACGCACAGACAAAGGCAGGGTACACACAGACCAGGGCTGCTGAGAGGCAAGCGCCCCTCTCAGCGCTCTTCCCACATCGTGGCACCTCTAGGAGATGAAAATGAGGAGAACTGGCACCAAGTAATTTTAAGCTTAGTGTTTGGGGCAACAGACCTACACTTTGTACGTGACAGATGCATTCCATTGAAGCAATGAGGGCTTGTTGCCAGACCATAATCACAGTAATTGTCATGGTGTACAAACAGCATGGACCCCTGAGGTCATCCAAGGACTCTTAGACAGCCTCTTTGTAGCTTTCCCTGCTTCCATTCAACCTTCAGGAAGAAATCTTCTTTATGAGAGTGATGGGGAAGCAATCTTATTAACTCTGGCAAAAATAAGACCTTAAATTCCACGTGTACCCCCAGCCCTCCTAGCCATCCTTGGCAGCTACTGCAGCCAGCAGGGAGGAATGTGCCCACATTTGCACTGACTCCCCAAGATATTGATGAGACGAGCACTTCTACAGCTGCTACCAGTTGGAGCAGTAAGCCCTGGCAGGGAATTACAGGTCTTCCCTTTGCCAGACTGCACTCTTGTAGAGGTTCATAACACTGTGCATGAAGTTTCCTCTAGATTAGAGGAATCAGTGATATGTAATGACATCCCTGCCAATGCACTTTTCATCAAACATGAATTATTTTCCTAAGGGAGGCACACTACAGAAGATGCAAGTGCAGGTTTTGTTTTCCTCCCACAGAATTAGCGAGGACACTCTCAGTCTTTTCCCATCTGTGAGCGCCAAATTCTTCCTTGCCCTGGTGCTGGCTCCTGCATAGTGCACACACACCCATCTATTTTTCGTTACCTTTTGCAGGTCCTGTAGGAATAATTCACGGCTTTTACAGACCCCAGGCTGGTAACTGCTAAGTTGGGAACACTGTGGCACACAGGTTACCTTGGGGCAGCTTCACCCTCAGGCTGGTTTGCTAGTCCACGCAGGGGAGAGATCCTGGTTAAGACATGGGAAGCTTTATGGGGTAACTCACACATCTGCTCTCCCATGGAGCTGACCATCAGCCACCATTCACAGATATGCAAACTAATCTAAAAAGCTCAATTTGCATTTGGGAAAAATTATTTAAAAAGGAGAAAATGGATCATCTTGAAGTTGGTGGTCCAGGGTGATAGGAATGGTACTATACAATGCCAGGGAGTCCATTCATCTCCTCCCATGCTAGTGGTAAGACTACTCTAGTGCAAACTGAGTCTCTCTATGCCACATGCAGCTTGCCAGGTTATGTTTAAAGATGTGGCCATGACATGGAAATGGTTGTAGCTGTTGGTGCATGAGTGAGGTTGCAAGAAGTCTAACACCCCAGGCACTGAGCCAGCTAAACCTCACCCTACTGACAAGGGGGAAACTCCCTTTCCTGGCTTGAAGATTTGCCTGGGCAGAGAGCCAGGAAAGGGCTTGGCCTTCAAATGCTGAGTTGATCCGGTGTGCCCCAGGGGCTGGGGTTTCGGTGAAGCAGGGCAGGGCTGCTCCAGCCTTGTGTCAGCCAGCCCAGGTGGTGGGTGCAGCGCTGTGAACAGGCACAGTTACACGGCATTTTCTGCTGCGCTGTCAAGGGGCTGATGTTCTCTTAACAGCCTCCTGAACATCTGCTCAGTGAGAGGAACAGGTGCCTGTGTCTAGGTGAAGTTATCGTGCATATCATCTGCAAACCATCATCCTGTTGCCACACTTTCTCCTGGCTCCCTGGAGAGTGCCAGTAAAGAGGATATCGTACTATAATGTACTGTAATTGGCCCTGAATATGCTATTAAGGCTTTCAATTTACACTGGCAACAAGTCATGGTTAGAACCCTCTTAGTTGTTTTTTTTCTAAGGTTGCCTGGTCTCCCAGCTCCTGTGAAGGCACATAACCTGTGTCAAGAGTGTAGTGCTGAACCCTGCAGTGGTGCTTGGGCAGGGACCCTGCAGGCAGCACCAGGACAGGAGACAGCTCTTTGAGGGCAACCTAATGCAACTGCTGGAGGAGCTCCAGGAGGTTCAGTGGGTGGTGGCTCAAGCCAGAGCCTGATCAGGACATGAGGGGATGGATACTATGTGCTCGTTGGGGTGGAGGGACTGGCAGAGATGTTCAGTGTCCACAAGAAGCCCATCCACAGACTAGACACCTCACCTCACTGGCAGTCCTTCAGCATCACATCCCTCTGCACTAACTCCTAGGCTGAGGAAAATGACCCCACTCACTTTCAGGGACACACATTATCTCAGGATGCCTGTGGCAGCTTCTGGAACCTTGCACCTCTGGCTGGGGGTCCAGGTCAGACACACCTTACAACCACAGCAGGCTATGACACAGCTAGGTCCTCCACAAGCTGATATATTAAGGGTTTTCTACACACCATCAAGCAGGCAATCAGTCTCCTCACAGTGAGCATGTGGTAAGCACAGTTATACAAATATTTGGGGGAAGGGAAGGCAGTCAGAGGAGGAGAAGGAGGAGAAGAGACAGTGATGTGATTCACAGCTTTTCTGCTGATTTGGCTCCCTCCCTCCTGTTTCCTAATAATCAAGCTGGGGTTACAACACTTAGCTTTAGCAAAGCCCTTTGCAACCTGTACCTAAAAATGCTGTGATAAGAAGGTGCTCCGTCTCAGACACCTTACGTCATTTTGCCTTGTAGGCAGCAAGAAAATACAACAGCAGGAGTTTACTTCCCACCTGGGAGCCACTATTACCAAGCCCTGGGAATGGCAACGTTTAATTGCAGCTGAAGATACCGTTCCCCCAAAATAGCCCTATACAAAACCCTAGAATGTCGCCCTGCAGCAAAGGAGGAGGGAGCCATCCGCTGGGGAAGGAGCCAGCTTTGCATGAGCCAGCAGCTGTGGCATAGAAGGATGGGCAGAAGGATGGCCACCACCACCCCAGAGAGTTCCCAGAAAGCCCTGTCACCACAGCAGGGAGGCGGTGTCCCACTTTGGAGGCTGCTGCTCTCTGGGGAGAGCTCCTCCAGAGAACACTCTTGCTTGGCGAGAACTGACAAAGTGTTGCAAAAAGTTTTCCAGGGGAATGTCCTACTTTTAAAAGCCTCCACCGAGATTTCACTGTGCTGAGGTGTGTGCGCAGGGGGAGCAGAAACGAGGCCAATCCAACCTGAACCCAGCCCTGGTTTAACATCAAACAGTGGGTTTAGCAGGCTGATCAGGAGAGACTCCTTTCCAGGAGCACAGCCCCACTTGTTCTTTGCTGCAAGGAACCCATCTCTGCCCAGCATGCTTAGTGCACAACCCTGAAGAGCACTGGCCAGGCCTTTGGCACAAATTCAGCCATCCCCTCAGCCTGTGGTCACAACCCAAAGGTGCTTCACCATTTCCCTCATTAGAGCCTGAAAAGCGTTTGGTGCCTGAATTCCTCTCAGGGGATGTCTGCCTGGGATTCAAGAGAGCAGTGTGCAGGTTAGTGCCACAGGCTTAGACACGTACCAACATTCAGACCTCTGATAGCTCTTCTCCCTTCAACAAAACAGGGCTGAGGAGCCTCCTCCACCTCCACAGACACTGCAAGGACTCCTGCTTCAATGACTGAACAGAGTCAAGCAAGTACACACCAGCCTTCTGACTCAGCATGGCGAGAGCTGGGTGACTCACGTTTATTAGGTTAGCTGAAAGCAAACCAACATTCAAAAAGGAAAGATGTGCAAGCCCTTTCAGAGAAGAGGCATCAGAAGAAAGGCATTTGCAGAAGGGAAGAAGACGAGATGCTCCTAGGAGGACTGTGCTCATTAAGCTTAACCACAGCACAGAAATCACAGCAAAGTAAAGACAAAGGCTTCCAGCACCGGGGCAACCTCCCCAGAGAAGGCAGGAACACGGCAGCACAGCTCCCGACTCTGGCTATTCTCTTTTAACTGAACACAATTCCTCCTGAAACTGGATTAGTGAGGTTGCAAATTGCATTAGCCAACATGGGAGGCTGCTGGTGCAACAGGAGCAGCAGAAAGGGAAATAGCATTAGACTTTGCCTGCCATTATTACTGCCATTATTAACTTGTCACTTTACTGTAGTGTTCCTATAACAATGAATTATTGCCTGCAAACAGGCTGACATGATTGAATTACTGGGAGAGCAGCTCTATGGGAAGGAAAGACAGCATTAACCCTTTCCTGAGGAAGGCTCAGCTACTGCCCTGTCATAAGTAGCCAAACAAAAGAGCTGAGGCTGAGTTCAGGTGACTCTGAACACCACCAAGTGACCTGCATTTCAACATCTTCAGCAAGTTGCTGCAAAGTCCACAGCCCAGGCAGCCCAGACATTTCCCAGCAGCACAGCTGCTGCTGCAACAAGACCAACCAGGTACTTAAATAGCTATGCACATCCGTGCTGACCATCACCCATCCAACAGCCTTGCCCAGCACTCAGCCCCAAGCACAGGCACAGGACTGAAGGACTCTACTACTGCAGCCTGGGGAGTGGTGTTTGATGATCTCAAAATAGTGCCAGAGGGTGCTGTGGCAAAGCAGAACAGGCACCCCTTCTCAAACCCTGTGGTGGACCCACTTGCTCATCCGCACCCCCACCAGCTCCAGCCCCAAGAAGTTTGACCATGGCATCATCCCAATGCACCTACAAGCACCCCCATGCCCTGCCCCTCCCCAAAAGCAGCACAGTCAGGCTGCAGACCCACCAAACACAGGGGGAGCAGGTCAAGTCCATTGCTGTACATGAAGACTGCAGGCAGTGACAAGGCCATCTGCTCCACTAGGGAACAGCCTGGCATTACCAGCCATGCTGTGCTGGAGCCTGGGGAGCAGCTAACAAATGAGCAGGTAACCAAGTGGGGCCTTGGGGAGGAATGCATGTGTGACCCAGAAAGGCTCTTTAAAGCTCACAAGCCATACATCTGTCAGCATATACAGGACAGGCCATGTGTATAAGGAGAAAGCTGGGAAGCTCGCAGCCTCCCAGGTCCAGCCAAGGATAAGACAGAAATCACCATCTGGGATATGCCACTGGCCTGGAAAAAGCAAGACTTTCCCCAAGAAACAGATACTATGTCTCTGTAAAGAACACCAAGAAACAAACACACCCTGAAGTAAAATGCCCTGCAAACCTAAAACCAGAAACTTTCCTGCAAAACCCTGAAATGCACATGAAAGTTCTGCACGAGAGAGAGGAGGGGAGGGAGGAATAAAAGATTCCCAGCATGACTTGTGCCTGCTGTCAGAAAACAATATACGGCTCACTGATCACTTGTAAATTAAAATATGGAGATAGGATCACTGGAAGATAAATTCAGTACCAAGCTACAGCCACTGAGGATAAAGAAAGAGAAAAATAACATACCCAGATATTTAATCAACTCCTCGTCAGAAAGATTTCAAACAAAGGACCACTCTGTCAATTAGAGAAAAAAGTAATTAAATGCACCCAAAGAGCAAGTTGTAACACACACAGCAGCACCACACACCAACTCCCATGCCATGCTGGAGGCTGGATTTCCTAAGAAATATTTTCCCTCACAAAAAACTTGACAGTTTCGTGCAGTTGCACGCTCAGAGCACAACTGCACCCTGTAGCGCACAGCTGACTTTCGCATGCACTGTCTTGGGCATTTTCAGCAGCTCCTGCTGAAAAGCTGAGTGCTGGGTAGAGAGAGATGAGCTGCTGAGGGTGGTGTGAAATGTCGTTTTCTTGCCATCCAGAAAGCAAGCTCTCCAGACAGACCTCGGGCAGGATCAGGAGATCTTTTGGATACTGCCTGCACCAGCCCCGCCAGGGTCAGTTGCTGCTCTCCATGAGAAGAGAAGTCCCCTAAGAAGGACCCAGCTGAATCCATCCAAGCACCAGATCCCTCCCCTCACCTTTTACTGTTCCTTTGCACTGGGCTAAGCTTTCTGCAGGTGTACTAAACCGAGTTGGTGCACAGCAGGATCAGTGCTGGCACAAGGAATGGGCCAGGACCATGCAGCCAGCAGCACACGCTGGGGATGAGGATCACCCTCATCATCCACTGTGCAGGATCCGAGTGCTAGATCAGCTCCACTTGCACCGTGAACACGATGCGGCTTCCATAACTAGTGAGTACAGCTACTGTTGGAAGAACAACCAAGTGAAACAAGCCATCTGTGATTTCTTAAGGAATTGTATTCTTGAACTTCTTAAGGAGTGAGGACGTATTTCAGCAGGATGGGCTACAGATCCATCATTATCTGCACTCCTTCCTTCTCTTTTAATTGGGACAAGGAAAACGACAGTAATTTTCTTCAGCAGCATCCCAAATGCCTATTTAAGTAAGACAGCCTTGAGAGACAACTTTTATGTATGCATGTTAAAATAAAAGACTCGGAGCCACAGGTTCAGCATGTCTGGAGCCATTTTGCTGTAAGGAAGCAGATCTCAGGTTCAGCGAACCCAGGAATTCAGTCTTCAACCAATATCAGAACAGGCAGTTTCTCATACCAGGAGCAGCATTCCTCAGGGTACAGGAGACAGAAGAATGGTGCAGATCCCATGCACGCCACAGGGATGGACTGACAAAGCTGCTGCTTGGGCATATGGGGAGGGATCCCTGGGCTGGGCACTGTTCTGACTCGAGGGCTGAGTATGCAGCAAGAGAAAGATTAAGCTGCTGCAGCACTGAGCCTGCTGGCCCCAAGGCCAAACACCCCGTCGAGACCAGAAGGGCTGGGGCTCCATGCAGAGACTGGCACAGGAGAACAGTGGTCAACACCTGGCTGGAAAGCTGCTCATCACCCATCTCCCTCAAGGGCTGCCCCTGCTGACTCTGCTTTTGAAGTCTTCAAGGACAGGAAGATGTACAAAGCTTTAGAGCTCGACATCATCTAAGTACTGCTCACTGCAGAGTATTTTAGTCCAAGGCAAGGAAACGGGGAATCAATGCGAAGCTAAAGTGTGTGGAGAGAAGCTGTTCAAGACAACATCAAAGAAGATGCATGTGCACAGACTGCAAACAGGCTGACACCATGGTTTTGTATATCCATGCTGCAAACAGGAGTGGAAAACTGCTCAGGAGGTATCAAAGAGAGAAAGCAGAGAGTACTTTGAAATGGAAGTAAAAAAACTGGACCTAAAAAGTAACCATGGAGGGAGCTGATTTGAAAAGAGCAGCATATCCTGGATATGGCCCAGGTCTCCTGGCATTGTCAGTCAGGGCTGAAAAGAAAGACTGCCTGCACTAAGATCAGTGGGCACCCAGTGGGTTAAGATCTCACTAGGTGCAAGGATGCATTCCCACCCCCTTCACCCTTGTGAAATGCATCCAATATGCTTCATACATTTTAAGTTCAACTTTTCAGGTCATTTCCTTGGGTGCATTTTCCGGGCTGAAGCCCCAAGAGAAACCTTGAACATAACTGACTACAATCAGCTCAACACCTGATTCGTACAGAAGGCTCTCAGGCAAACCTGCAGAGCAGCCAGACACTCCCAGAGGAAAACCAAATGCAAGAAGAGGTGGATCACAGCTCTGACCCCACAAGGCCAGTGTCATCATCCCCAATACAGCAGCATATCCAGCATGAGCTCCCTCCCCTGCTGCTTACACCAATGAGGATGAGGATGTTTGGAGCAGGGAGTGATGGCTAAGTGTAGAGAAAAACCACCCTGGGGTGCTGGCCTGGGATAAATAACTGTGCCAAGGAGATGACAGCAACTCTAAGCAGGGAATTCATCCCAGAGGACCTGGCAAGTGTGGCAACAGAGCTCCCCAGGGCAAATGGGCAGGACTAGCAGACTACCAGGGGTACAAGGTGGGAGAATCAAGCCCACCTCCACTATCTGCAGAAGAAAAAGGGCTCCAACTGGGTCACTAATGCAGGTCTATGCAAGGGGACACTCTGGGTCACACAACACTGGGCCCCTGCATTGCATGTGTGCAGTGTGCTGGAAGGAAGCAGCAGCAGCTCTGAGGCAGAACAGCAGTGAAGGTCTTACCCTGCTGGCAGTGAAGGGAAAGGAGCAAGTCCCTGAGCACACAGGAAAGAGGAGACTGCTCTGCGCCACAGCCGTGGCTGCTGAGGAACAGCCTCCTCTCTTCTGAGCACTTCTTGAACTCCCTCATCACTCAAGCAGGAGTACCATTTGCCAGATGGAGCAGGCAGCTGTAAAGCAGGGAAGCAGTGCTGTTCTACAGAGCAAAACCACTCTGGGATCAAGCAAGCAGTAAACTTCAGTTTCCAGACTTTACTTCTGTAAGGAAGTTTCCAGCTCATTAACTCTCCTTGTTTAACTTTACTGCTGGATGCTGCCAGAAGCAAGAAGTATCAGGTTAGAGCAGAATTTTTGTGGCCTCTGAAAACACTTGTTGGAGCCTCCACTCAAGAGGCTGGTCAGTCTTTCACATCCATCCATGAGAGGATTCCTTGCACACAGAAATTACTAAGATGAGATGGAATAAAAGCATTAACAGTAATATCTGAGTTTCATTTGTTAAGGAAAGTCTCTCACTATATTCCACAAATGTCATGGTAATTAATGGATTGAAAATCAGTCATCCTCTCCCAGCATTAAGTGTGCCATAAAGTAGCCTCATTTACCAATTCTCCTCTGCCTCGTGCACTCCTCATCCTCCCAGCATCCCCAGTCTGCACAGTTACAACCACCCCCGGCTTGGCTGCTCTGTGAGTCTTCAAAGAGAAGGATGCACATGACACTGAATAGTCTCTTTGTGGTTGCCATGGATGGGCTTGGAAAAGGGGGAAGGGTCCTTCACTCTCCACTTGTTAGGTTTCTCTGGCCACTGCTAGCCCAGCACAGCCACTCTCAGAGGTTTCCTGTGGACACCAGGAAAGCAGCAGAGTGCTTTGCACCCATCTGAACGCAGGGTTTCAGGGAAAACGCAGCTCTGGCTTACCCCACTCTCAAAGTAAGGTTCAGGCAGAAGCCACCTCCAGCTCCTCCAAGGCCAGCCTGACGAGCCTCCACCCTCCCCCTCCATGATGGTTTCAACTTGACAGCTTCCTAATAAACCAAACTTTAAGAAGAGGCCCCTGGAGAGCCTCTGGAAGCTAATTAATGCTCTAATGAAGAGCATGACTGCGTTGTTTGCTTGATGGCTCCCAGGTCAATCAATCTGCTGTAGACTGGCTTGCAGAAAAGCAGCAAGGAGCCCAGCACTCTTGGCGTCTGCTCAGTTATCATCCCCTGCCATTCCTCCCCATCCCTCCTCCCATGTTCATTACTGTCAAACACCCAGCAGCCAGAGGACAGATTTATAGAGGCGACTGCAGCTTCTCCCCAAGCACCCGATCCAGGATTAGTCACGAAGGATCAGGACAAGGGACGACGCAAGGATGAAGGGGTGGGGAGCTGCATGGAGAGGTGCATGAGTATGAAAGGGGTGAGAAGGTGCTCTGAGGGTGGGGTTGTTATGTGAAAGCCCTAGTGTTTTATTCTGCTGCTGTCAGAGAGACTCCCCAGCACTCAGACCCCAGGACTTTGCTGAATCGCCCCCTCACTTGTGCTGCTGAGGAATGCTAAGTGCAGTAACACACACAATGACAATGGCAATTTAACACACGAGCACAAATCTGCTCAAGCCTCCTTGCCAAAAGAGAGAGCCCTTTGCAGACACCCAAGCCTGCCCAGATTGCAGCACAGCCCCCATCATGCACTGTGCTGCCAGAGACTGCTGCCCTTGTCTGAGTCCTGCAGACCACATGGACATGCACTACTCCCAGACAGCACCTGCTGTCTCCACACTCCATCCCTGGAAACCTGGCAGGGAGATGCAAGATCCAAGAAGAGCTGGCAAGAGAGCCTGCCTGACTGCCCTCAGGTCTCCTCTTGACCTATGGATCTATCCCCACATTCCTCCCTCAGGCAGGACTCAGAGCCCAAGTACTGTTCCCCCTCCACACTGTGCTAGGAAGGGGGCAGGAACAGTGAGCTCAGCTGGCATCTCCAAGTGAGCACTGAGAGCTCAGCCTGAATCCAAATGCTTTCAGGGTCACCTGGATTCAAAACGAACTACCTGTACCTCTGCTTCCCCTAAAACCCAAGAAATCTGCAAGTGCCAGTGAGTCACGACATGGCTATCTCACATCAGCCCACTAAGTCTTGCATGGTGGATGCTCTTCTCCACCTGGAAAGGGGGAAGGCAAAGGGCACGGTAATGTCTGTAGAAGCGAAAATGGTGGTGAACCCTCAGGGAAAACGGATGATGGCCTTGGGGGTGAAAGAACCAGGTTTACAGGGGCAGGCCAGATACCCCAATGGAAGGAGAGCCCCAAACACAAAAGAAATCTCCACCCGTGCTCTTGGGGCTCACTTCAAGTTCGGGCTGCACTACTGTGCGTGATCTCCTGCCAGCTCTGGTTTCAGGGAAACAGCTGGCGTGAACTGAGACATACTTTTATTATTCCTTCACTTCGGCTGCAACATGAGCTCACCAAGAAAGAAACAACAGGCAGCTTGAGAGATGGGAAGAAAAAAGGAGAGTGCTGCACTGTAAGGAAACGAAACAGCCACAGGCAATCTAGCCAGTCTGGTCCCCAGTCATGTCCAACAGCCCCTCACACCAGCCTGGATTTCTGGCCCAGCCTACAGATGACATCTGGAAACACTATCCACTGCAAGAGTGCCAAGGAGAGGCAAACTGAGCATTGAAATGGCAAACCAACACACCAGGAGAAGCTCCAGGACCCTGTTCCTTGGGGATGTGGGATTTCACAAAATAAGGAAGCCACCACTAATTTATCTTTCTCACCTCAGCACACTTCAAAGGCTGACATGTACTGATGTCCATGTCTGCACTTGGAACCTGTCAAATAGACAGATCACTCAAACAGGGAGCAGGGGTTTAAGAGGGAACTAGAATCCCAACATTAACACAATCTAGAAACACATGCTGGCTCCATTTGCTGAAAGACCTCCAGACAAGCCTTCTTTATGGTGTCCCTTAGTGGACTGGTAGGGGAGATAGTTCACCCCAAGCTTATTGGCATAGGGGTCAAGGCAGACATCCATGGCTGATGGGAAAGGAATAGCTAGGACTGAGACACCAAACAGCAGCCTGAGGTTATCTCAGATTAAGGAGACTGTAGAGGCACAGAATTAGACAGACAGTGCTCTCAGGTGCTCAGTTGTTTGGGGGTCCTGAACAACCCCTTTTGGAGAAGCCCTGGATATTTATCTGCAAACCAGCACCCACTTCATCAGCACAGGTTTTACTGGGAGGGCTCTAGGACATTCATTCCGAAGTGTGTGGGGAAGGTGTCTCCCACATCATCCTGGATCCTCTCTGGAGATTATCCAGCCAAAGACCCAGGAACGACACAACATAACTCTCTACTGCCTGCAAAACCAGAGAGAACCAGAGCAGTCCCTGGTATGACTGCCAACATTCCATTCATGGAGAACACCAACCACCCGCTTCCCGAGGCTGCCTGGTGCACAGTACCAAACACAGAGAGAGTGCAGCTGTGGTACTGGGAGAGCTCTGAGGAGTCCCTCTTCTCTTCCATCCCTGCTTGTGAGCCATAAAGCCTCAAACACTATGCAGGGCTCACTGAACTGACAGCTAAGATTTGTGTTGCAGTCGTTTACTGAGCAGCTGGGAGATAAGGAGAGGTAAAAACCATGGAGACCCAGACAACTTGTTCTGTTAAGGCATCACTTGAGGGTTACTGCTCCAGTAAAGAACAACAGGCTGCCAGAGCACAGCTTAACTTGCCTGCCACCCTGAGCTGTGACACACAGGCTCTCCTCTGGAAGCTGTTATCAAGGATTTCTCTTTCCCTCTCTGTCTCAAACACAGATATGCATGCACAGGCCTGTGAAGAAGCATATTACTCCAGGGACCACATCCATTCAACACTGTTTCCTAGGGAAGTAAGCTAAAATGATGAACATCACCCACTCGACCTTGCAAGCAGTAAAACATGTATTACAAGGCAGCATAATCAAGATAAATGGAGAAGATTAACCTGGAGATGAGGGCAAGGGAGAGAGAGGGAAGAGAAATGATGAAGAGCTCATGAGGTGCCCGGAGTCCACAGCATCCCCTGCCTTTTCTGAAGACATGCTAAGGGTTAGGGAAGACAGGGAAGAGTATGAAAAGGGATACTGATGGGAAAAACACACAGCCCAACCAGGAGAGACCCTAGGAAGGAGTCCTTCTGCATAGGAACACAAAAGGAGGACTAACATGCAGCAAGGACCTGAGCCAATAGTCTTAAAGGTGTTAAAGGCCTCACTCCGAACACCAACTCCAGCCCTAAGGCCGAGACAGCCATGAGTGTGTGCATGTGCAGGTTTTGGTGGGAACATCTCTCTCTTTGACCCTCTCTGCCCCATTCTTCTCCTCTCTTTTCAGAGTCTGCCCTGATGAATGGAGGCAGCAACCTGAAAACCACTGCTGTCTCACAGGAACAGTCCAGAGGCTGGACTGAGCTCAGCCACCTCACTTCCCAGAAGAAAACCCCATGAATAGCATACAAGGAGCAAAGAGAAGACCCAGTTCCCCAGAGGTGAATAAAGGAGCTCCACCATATCCACAGTAAGAGCTGAGCAGTTTTACGTGAGCCAGCTACAAGTGAGAGACATCAGTGACTGCCAGAAGAGCAGTCCTAGCTCAGGGGAGACCACTGCAGCACCAGCACACACCCCATCCCCCTGACACACCCCTCAGCCCCTCCACATACCCTCGGCACTCACCTGGCCGCAGGACCCTGATTTCGAGCAGGTTGGAGGTCCTGTCTGCCAGCCTGGTCCAGCTGCTGTTGTAGTTCTTCCTCCAGAGCTCAGCCACACACTGGTACTTGCCAGCCTCAGTGTCGCTGGCCCTGCTGATGCTCAGGCGCACGTTGTTGCTGGACTCGGCCTTCTCGATGGCAGTGCGGGTCCGGAACCCCGCGGACCTGTCGCCCCACTGGACCCCGCCGTCGCGCGTGAAGGTGACCAGGTCGTGGAACTCGGTGCTGCCCGCCGGCTGGAAGCGCCACGTCACCGACACCGGTACCCACGATGGGTAGTGGGGCTTGATGATGCACTGCAGGTCGAAGGACTCGTTGTAGGTCACCCCTGGCGTGCGGGAGATGGCTGTGACAGCAAATCCGGCCTCTGTGGGAAGAGAGGAGAGGGCTTTGAGAAACTTCTGCCTAAGGAGGCCCTGCTGTCAGCATGCAAAAGCCACAGCGTGGTCATCCAGTGGTACAATCAGCCACTCGAGTTGTGTTGTGACGTGAAAAGCAGATGCAACAACACGCAAGTGCCTGCACAATGGTGACTGCCTGAGCAGCTGTGACAGCCTGTGTGAGCACGGCCTGCAGGATTTCAGCCCACAGGAGTGAGATCCCCTGAGACATGGAGGGCAGGCAGCCAGCCTCTGCAGGGTGCCAAAACCCCACATGGAAACACAGCAGCAGTGGCAAGGGAGCAGCACCCGGCAGAGCAGCTGCCCAGCACCAGCCCCCCACAATTCATGACCCTGTACCCCTCCCCAGGTCTGCAGCTGGTTGCTGCAGCTGGGGGAAAAACAAGGAAAGCAAGAAGCAGCAGCCTTGTACACATGCATCACAGAGGTGGCAATGGTTACAAAACCCCAGGATGGAGGCAAACAAAGAGAAGCTGGCTGTTCCTATTCTTCACACAGCACAGCTTTTATTCTCTTCCAGATCACAACACCGGGATGGCTTTATGCAGTCATCCTTGCATGTCTGTCACTCTGCAAGCTGGTCAATACACTTCGACTTCTCTACCCCCAGCACTCTGTTTGTTTAGAGGAGTTGAAATCAGCAGTCTATTAGTAATTAAAAGGTAACATATTCCAGTTAGTCAACTGTACACTAGTCAGGCTTACATTTTTGGTCAGAGTATTTCCATTGCTCATTTGTTCCAAGCTGCAGAGAGAAATTTCTTCTCTTCCCATCACTTCAGTGTGGCCAGCAGATTTAGCAGGGACCTTTGTTTTCTTCTGCCAACATCCTCAAGAAGTGCTTCCCTCCTGGGAGGCTCCATGGGGCATCCCCCATGGGCTGGCAGTTCTCCCTGTTCCTGCAGTGCTGACCAGCTCTCAGCACAGCTGCCACTGTTGGGAAGACCCCAGACAGTGCTGAGTCAAAAAAGGAACATCTTCTGGATCAGCATGGAGCTTCAGCCTGCCACTGGCTCAAAGAGATGAGCCAGGAGCTCACTGCTGCTGCAGGCAGACTGGGCACAGCATGGAGACCACCAAATCTGCACATTCTCAGCAAATGCCTGTAACAACCCCACAGCGTCACCGTGCCAGAGCTCCAGGATGTGTAATTACTGAGAAAACAGGTCAATCTTCGGGATTAAAGCCTCTCACAGCATGTTCAGTGATTACCCAGGAGTGCAGCGTGAGACCCAGGCTGCCTCCCCTGCAGAGCTGCAGCGTCTCATCCCCACGTAAGTCCTCACCTTCAGACCCTGCAGCAGCCCTCCTGCCCCAGTAAGTGTATTACCAGGCCAGCTCAGAGAAATCCTGAGCCAGAGAAGGCCCTAGAAAGCCAACATAATTTCACCGAGACCAGCTGACTTCATCAAATTTACTCTCCAGTTGGCTTGGGCAAGGAAGCTTCATGAAGAGACTTGTCAACTACCATGCAGAAGCCAGGTGTGTTTCTCAGATCTTCAAATCCAGCGACATGGTCATGACACTTAGGTTAACGAACCAAAGTCCTTCTTCTTTTGGGACTTGGTACAAAAGGAAAAAAGCCACGCATAAAAGTGAACAGATTTTCTGCAAAACCTCCCTACAAAAATACAGCACTCCCTCACTCTCTCCTTCTTGACCAGCCAGGGACTTAAATCCCTGCCATGCATTTGAGAGCCTCAGAAGTTCAGGAACATCTGGTCTCTTCTGACAGCACATCTTTCTCTTCTGGCTATTGCTTCTGAACCACCCTGTGGTTAGATTTATGGGTTTGAACATCATCTGTGTGGTTCAGCTAAAGAGTTTCTTACCCTGGCAGACTGGCAAATGATAGATCTTAACTTGAAATGTGAGTCCCACTAAATTTACTGTGTTTTTTTTTAAATAGCAATTTCTGAAGCCATAAACCTCCCTTGCTCTTTCTCAGCACCTTCCACTTGAATTTCTCAGGACATTTCAAAAACATTAAGCTGAACAAAAAAATACCACATTCAGCAGCAACCATGCAATACTCAATAGTTTCTCTACTATATTTTTATGAGGTGCTTCAGCTTTGCTAGTTAAAGGAAGAGACCTAGGAATTTCTTAGGATTTGACAAAACATGCTCAACAGCCGGTGATCAAGGAGCGAAGGAGGTGGGACAGCCACCTTTCCATCCCATCTTCTGGAACTGCTGTGCACTTCTGAGTATCTTACATTTTAACAAGAGTAAAAGTGACACATTTTAAAATCTCAATCTCAACACTTTTACAAGTGGCAGAATAAAGGGAAGGGCTGATACCTGGGACTTGTAGCAGGCCAAATGCTGCTGACCTCGTGAGGAAGACACCATTGAAGCCAGACGAGAATTTGCCTTTAGTTCTTTACAAAAGAACATCCCTACCTGTTTTTGGAAGCTATACAGAAAAGATTTCTAACTCCAGACAAAACAGCCTCTCAAAGAAGGTCAAAAGTAAAGCAAAGGAAAGGAGGAAAAAAGCAAGATTTTCATCAGAATACAATATGACTTCGAAGTCTGGTCTCACACATATCTTGTCAAAGCTTAAGATTAGTACTGCAGGGTACCAAGAAAAGTCACACAATCCCCATCCTCCCGCCACTATGCCTATCTCGGCCTTTCAGTAGAGCTCCCTGATTGTCTTAGCCTTGGCATTCTGCAAATCAGTGGCCTCACAGAAGCAGTCATCCCTTCTTCAGCCTTCTGCAGATCACTTCAGAACCAGCCCAGCAGGACCAAAGTAACTCACAATCCATGCAAAATCTCTAACTCCCTACCTGCCCTCTCCTAAACTGATGTGGTTTCACTGTGTTTGAAATAGAGCAGGCCCCTGGCAGAGCAGAGTACCAGCTGCAACAATCCCAGGTGCCGGTTTAGCTTGGTCGTGAACAACACCGTGGTTGTGGGCCAGCAGCTCATTGCCTCCCTGCAGGGGCAGCGAGGACCACTCCCGACTCATGCTTTCTGTCAGAGATGCTCACCATTTCTGCTGGCTGGGCCAACAGATGCCCAGCATTTTGCACTCCTGATCTGTTGAGCAGAGCTAAAGTTTACCCACAGCAGCCAAGGAGGCTTTGATGTCCACAGGCTGCCAATGGAGCACCAACACTGCACTGACCAAAACCCAGCTCCAGTGATGGTGGGACACATCATGGGACTGGCAGCCTCTCTCCTCCAAAGGACACTGGAAGCCCTATCCCTCTCTCCTCAGCCATCCCCTGCTCTGTTCCTGCCACAGCCACCCCTCAGACTTTGCCCCCACACACAATGGCGCATGCCGGTGTTTCGCACCAACCTACGAGGAGCTGTGGGCAGGCTGCTGGGTGCCTCCATCTTGCTGGCAAACAAGGGCAGGAGCGCCGAGAACAGCCTCAGTGATGCGCAGGTGACCTTCTGGGGGACAGCCAGGCACATGGGGACCGTGGCCCCAGGGCCCCCCACACCTCAAGTACTCACCCAGAGCAGTGATGGACACAGGGGTGCTCGTGTGCCGCTCCCCAACCATCTGCCACTCCCCATCCAGCGACCGCGTCCACTCGGCCACCCGGCACTCATAGTGGCCCTCGTCCGCCTTGACACTGTTGAAGATCTCCAGGGTGAAGGAGCCGGGCCGCACCTGCTCCACCTGGATGCCCCCGTAGCTGCTGCGCTCCGCGTACGTGGGGCCGGGGTGCAGGGTGCCCTCCCGGTCCAGACGCACGATTTCGCTGCGCCGGTTCAGCTTGTCCACCAGCTGCCAGGTGACCGAGAGGCGGCTCTGGGGCCCCAAGCCTGAGCGCACGTTGCAGCCAAAGCGCAGGCTCTCTCCCTCCAAGACATTGCTGGCGTTGTTGATAATCTCCAAGGAGATGCTGGTCTCTAAGGAGAGAAACGCATACACACAGGGGAGATGACACACACTCGCCACTGCTCAGGCTGTAAGAAGGACGCTGCCGGCCAGAGACGCTTTCTACCAGATGCAGGGAACTGCCCACGCATTTGGGTCCAGGCACGTCTTAACCTCATGCGTGACCACATCCAAAAACAGCTGGTGGGCAGCGAGCTGCTCCTGGTGACTTGCATGCTCAAGGCAGGTGTAGGCCAAAGCTGGGAAAAATCTCTCTGCCTACAGCTCAGGAGACATTGCCATGGCTGTGTCTTCTGGTCACAGGTCCGGGATGGGATCTCAGCAAACCTTGAGGGAATGTCTGTTGCTACAATATGCACAGAGTGCAACTGGCTCTGCCAAAAAAAAAAAGCTTCCAGCTCCCTGTGGCTTTTTCAATTCACGTCATCCTGATCACCATCTTGCCACATCCATTCCTACCAACACCTTTTGGGAGAAGCTCTCTCAAACTCCCACTGCTAGTGACACTATAGGTAGCTATCATTGGTTTTTTTCCAAAAAAAAAATCTGGTATCTTGAGCTTCCCAGAGGTGTAAGGCTTTGTGGCTGGTTTTTCAGAGATACTGATTGCTGGTTACTCCTGCTGCCTTCCATCAGAGTTATGGACACTTAGCACCCTTGAAAAATCATCGTGTTTGTTCCTGTAGCTGGTGATTTATCAAAGGCAAGAATCAAATCTGTCTGAAAGGTGGCTGGGTCTAGAAACAGTACATTTTAGACATTTGTCCAATGCAAGATATGTAGCTAGAGTAATTTTCAAAGCCAAACAAATGAGACCAAATATCGGTAGGAGAGAAAAGAAATAGAATTTCTTTTGGAAAAATGAGGAGGGAAAAAAAAGCTAGAGGAAAGCGCTGCATTTCCCTACAAATCTAGGAGATAGGAGGTAAATATAGCACAAAATTCTCTTGCAGCTACCCTCTTCTTGGTCAAAGCCCATTGTCATGGTAGGCTGGGCAACCCATGCATGGTTCACCATGCCATGGCTACCAGAATTTCAGAGAGTAAAACAAGGAATGAGCCAGCAGACTCTCTCCTTTCAACCTGTTATTTCTATATTTATCATGTTAATCTGACAAATATCAAAGGCATTCAGGCAAGCCTTCAGTGCTTGTTTCCACCAGAGTTGGCTGACACACAGTGACCAGGGGAGAGCTCCATGCTGAAGAGCACTGGGGTTTCAAGGAGCACACCTGGTTTCTCCCAGTGCAGCTGTCTTGCAAGACAGCTGAATCACCATCACATAACAGCCTGCAGGAACCTAGCAGGTCTGAGGATGAACCAAGGCCAAGCTGGTCTCTCCATGATGCCTGCTAAATACTTTAGAGCAACCAGCTCCCTGCAGAGCAAGGTGAGGAGAGAGGTGCGAGGAGCCAGTCAGAGGCCGTCACATGTACCTTCAGCTCAAGAACAGAATTGTCAGGCTGGTGTCATTACCAAGGTGGGGGCATGATTACCCACCTATGACCCTGACGTACATACCTCCTTTTCATCCCCTTCCCAACCACAAAAATACATCTTGCCACTTGGCATTCCAAGCCTTCACAGCACATGAACTCTTATCCTCCCTCTCCTGCACTGCCATTGCCTGGGCGCATCACAGTTTCCCCCAGCTACCTGCCCAGTGCAGCAATGCCCCCAGGAGGGCATGGGCACATCTCTACTTACTGAGTGGCATGACAGTGATAGGGATGTTCTTTGGCCGCTTGCTCTCCTTGTCGATGAAGTCTCCCGTCACAGTCTTCTCCCGCTCGGTCACCCGGCAGTTGTACTTGCCGCTGTCCTCGAGGCGCAGGCGGTAGATCTTCAGCACAAAAACGTTGTCGCTTTCTTTGGCCACCTTGAGCTGGCCCAGGGCCTCACGCTGGGCAAACTCGTTGTTGAGCACTGGCACAGCATTGGGTCCCAGGCTGGCGATGAGGGAGCTGTTGAAGGCCCAGGAGATGGAGAAGTAGCGGTCGGGAACGTTCTGTGCCTCCAGGATGCACCGGAACTCCACTGGCTCGCCCACGATGTACATCCTCTTCTCCGTCTCCAGCCGGACACTGAACTCCTTATCTGAGGAGAGACAGACCAGCTCATGTCAGGATGGCAAAGCTCACCAGTAGAGCCAGCACACCTCATGTGAAGTGTTTACAACTTGCTACTCCCTGCATGGCAAACATCCCTCAGGAAAGCACACCCAGAGGTGAAAGGTAAGGGACTTGCTTTTGCTGTGAGAGACCAGATGGGCTGTGCCCCCAGAGGCACCTTCTTGCCCAGCAAGCAAAGAGCTGCAAGGCTTCCTCATTCACAACCCTTTCCTCCAGGGAGCAGCTCTGATGTGACACCAGCATCCAGAACCACTGTGGAATATGACCTGAAGCCTAGTCCTACCCACACCCTGCTCAGCCAGAGTCAAGAGGCACAACCTGTGGGGATATTAGAGACGAAGAAAGAGCTCAACTGGGTCTTTGGATTCTTAACAGGAACCTGTGCTGTGGGCTAGAAGAAGTTTGACTTGTAAATGGACCTTGTGCAATACAAAAATGCTTGCTGAAACTTTTCATTTTCTGCTCTGCTGTGTCACTCCTACCTCCTCAATTACCAAAATTCTCACTGTCTGTGCTAGCACCAAGCACTTAAGACATGTGTTTTAGCTTTGGTGTCAGCCCCACACCTCTGATCACATCAGGAGACAGGGCCTGCCACCCAAGCCCCCTCGCTGCCCTGGTGTCCCCTAGTTGCTCTTTGCTGACATTTCCCTTGGTTGCAGGCAGTGCCTGGGCCCTCCTTTGCCTGCTTCACCCACAAGCAGCCCCCTTAAGTGGGGCACATGGCAAAGCAGGGAGCCAGATTCCAGCCACCTAACAAAGCACAGCCCCATTTTCCATCTCCTCCCACCACCCAGCCAAGGGAGAAAAGGCAGAGGAAACACTGACCAGTGGCTTGCACGTTGACGATGGCACCCTGGGAGCGCTTGCGGGTCATGGCATACCAAGAATCGTCCGGGTCCTGGATCCACTCTGCTGCCTCGCAGTAAAACTCGCCCTGGTCTGACGGGTGGAGGTTGTAGATGGTCAGCTTGGAGGTGGTCTCCCCAACTTTGTCCAAGCGCACATCCCCCGTGGCCTGGCGCTGGGCGTAGGCGCTGCCGGCCCGCAGCACGAAGTCGCGGCTGAGGGAGATGATCTCCACGGGCGCCTCACTGCCTCGCTGCCGGTACCACGCGATGGAGACGTGGCTGTGCTGCGTTGTGCTCTTGGACACCTCACACTTCAGCTCCAGGGAGTCATGCTCCACCTTGTTCAGCGTCTGCGGGATCGCTGTCACCCGCAGCGAGTCGGGGATCACTGCAGCAGAGAGGGGCAGAAACAGCCCAGATTTAGCAGTGTCAAAATGCTGAGTCTAAAGGCCAAACACTTTAAAAGAGAGCTGGGGGAAAGGTTTCTTTTTACAGTTGCAGTTAAACATTAAGTATTAGCAAGGCCCTGTTAACTCACATCTAGCCCCTAAGGAGAATCGTCCCCAAAGCCCCTGGCTGGGAAAGACCATGACCGGCAGCACATACGCCAGTACTTCAAGTCCCACACAGTGGGCCCCAGCAACTGAACAAGGTTTTCCATCACACTGCAGAGCAGCACAGTTTAATACATCCATTTCCCGTCAAGGCATTTTGTCATGAGGAGCCTCTCCTCCACCATATGCCCCCCAGCATGCTCTGTGAACCCCCTCTTGCCCACATCCTTCAGCCACTCCTTAGCCCTGGCATTGTCTTCTCCCCTCCTCAGTCACTAGTGGGGCCAAGCCAAACATATTCAGGTCCTTTAATCTTCCCTCATTAAAAAGTTAGGAGATCCAATTCCCTTCTCCTTTGTTTATATCATTTCATCTTTTAATGACCCCCTCAGGCCAAAGGAAGTGGTTTCTGCATTCAGAGGGAACTGGCTCTTCTAAGGGCAGCAATACAATTGCATCCTGACCAGTGCTCACTGCCAGGACACAGCCATGACAAGGCACTTAGTAATAATACTGCTGGCTACTTTTCTAGTTGATTAACCAGAAGAAAGGAAGTATAGCTGCTAAAATCAAGAAGAAAACAAAAAATTGCAGTCCCCCAACCTTGCCTGGATTTGGCAAGAGGTTCTACCACCAGAAGACAGACTTTTTAATAAGGAAGCTTTTCTAGACTTTGCTGTCTCAAGAAACATCACGTGGAAAGAAGACTATAAAACTTCTCCACAGCTCTGCAGACAAGGCAGTGTTAGCAAGCCTGTTATTGCCCACGGTTTTGCCACGTACCAGTGGAATATAATTAACATATCTCAGTTTGGTTTCATTGACAGCACTGGATGGTTCGACAAAATTAGCTGAGCTGCCAGAAGCTGCATCTGCTTCATTCAGGCACTGCTACAGAGAGCAATGAGCTGAAGCAAGGACAACCACTGGGATTATTTATGGCAGAAGAGTCAAAATCAGAAGAGGGCAAAGAAGGAAAGGAATAAGTTGGGAGTAAATGAGAGGGAAATCTTACCACATCCAATCTGGATGGCAGCATTTTCTTTTACCACACACTCACTGCCCAGGTTACTGCCCGTGACAGGAAAAGTACCTTGTAAGGCTGTTTACACGGCAAGCCATCGTCTCTGTCCCTGTGGCCAAGTCTCCTACTCCTTCCCTTCACCTCATCTTTCTCACTGGAACTCCCATCCCCTGCTCACTGGCAATAGCTTCTGCCCAGGATCCTTCTTGCTTCACTTTTTCCCCTCACCCGACTCCCAAACAGTGGTGACAGCAACAGCTAACCTTGCCAGTTCACGTTACCTGCACAACAAGCTTTAAACTTCTCGTTTCAAACCTTACTGAATGATTTCCACAGATGTACAGCTCCCTCCTCTTCGCCCTCCAGCCACGGGCTCTTACAACTTCTCTTATGTTATTTAAATAAATTAAGCCAAATCATCACCTTGCTGGAATGATTTTCCTGTGGAGATCCTTTGAATGTAGAGCCTCTGTGCAACAGCTTATGTGGTGAAAGCAGGTACCTTGTGAAAAAAGTGTGCCTGTCCTCTCTCCCCTGATTTGAGAGCCCTGTGCACCTCACCAGATCTCTGTGTGTCCCCTAGCCCTGCTCAGCAGCACAGCTGCTCTCTGGGTAAGCACAGGGAGCTGCTGACCCCAGGAGCCTGTCTGGCTTCGCAGGACAAGCCAGGTCATGCTCCAATAGGGTCAGGCACTTGGCTTCCCAGACAAGGAGCTGCCCACTTCCTGGGAGTAATGCTGGGAAGCCTGTCTGAAGGCTGGGCCTCAGGCAAGCCCTTGCCACACTATTCCCTGAGCAGACTGGAGGCTGGCACAGACATAATTTTGCTAGCTGGAGCCACAACTTTGTATTTCCAGGTCATAATCCAGCTGGAGGGCTAACATCCTTTATCCCACATAGGCAAGTTACTGTAAAATGCACTCCTGGAGAAAAATCAGGAGGTGTCAGCGTGTGGTTAAAGCTGTAATTTAACTGTGGCAACACCTGACATACTGTGCTGCATTCCTCCTGCTACTTCAGTTAAAAAAGCCAACCAAGATCCTCACGGTGACAGGAACTGGTAAGACCTTTTGGGTTGCACACAGCCTTGAGGCTGCTGTCTTACATCAGCATGGCAGGGACATATATTCAGACAGTGCCATCTTCCTAACCCAGAGTACTTGAGAGCTGTTTGATAACTGAAAGCCCAGTTTTTGAAGGATCAGATGATCAGGGAGGAACAAGTTAGAGCCCTGAGGTGGCTGGGCCAGCGGAGAGGCTCTGTGCTTCATACCACCACTCTCATGCTTGGCCAGCAATGCACAAACAGCTGTTTTATTTATGCTACAAGACGTGCGGTTCAGGGAGGGGGAATTTGGTAGGAGAAGGGAAAATGCCATTCTCAAGAGGCAGCTGAACATGGCAGCAGGTCGCAACTCCTTTCAGAAGCCCAATGAGCATTTTGTTCTGAGTGCTGTGGAGCACTGGGGATTCCCACTGTAGGGACACAGGTCTGCTGGGGCTTATGCACTGCTCCAAGGCACAGACTCCTCTGGCCTGCACCAACAAGAGGTGACTGAGAGGGGATCTCATCAAGGTATACAAGTATCTGAAGGGCTGCTGTCAAGCGGATGCAGCTAGCATCCTGGTGGTGCTGAGCAATAGGATGAGAGAAACATGAGGAAAAGTTTCTTTACTGTAAGGACGACAAGAGCACTGAAACAGGCTGCCCAGAAAGGCTGCAGAGGCTCCTTCTTTGGAGGTACTCAAAAGCCTTCTGGACACAATTCTGAGTAATGTGCTCTGGGGGACCCTGCTCAAGCAGGGAGATTGAACTAGATAACCTTCAGTGGTCCCTTCCAATCCTACCCATTCTGTGACTGTGTAACAAGAGGGCTACCGGCATGGCTTAGCCCATCAGGCTGGTGCGGAGTAGGGCTGGAAATCACAGAGAAAAAAGGAAGCAGGGAACACTGCAAAGATGCTCACCAGAGCAGGACAGAGCACGCAGGGAGGTGCCTTCCCAGAAGAGAAATTCCTCCCAAGTCAGTCACCCTGTTCAGGCTTCAGAGACACCAATTTGCATTATCAGGACATGAGTGAGTCTTTGCACAGTGCTCACCTGGGAGCCCTGGCTCCGCTGCCAGCCGCCCACACTCATCCTGCAGCCACCTGCCGCAGGAAGCACTAGGACTTCTGGGGACACTCTGCAAGCTGAGCTTCACTTGAAAGCAAGGACAAGCTTAGATGAGAGTCACCTCCCTGCATGAAAGGGAGCAGAGCCACACCTAAACCAGAGCCAAGTGGGATACTGCAGGACACATCCTTTTGCTGTCTCCTTCTCACCCAGTTCCATCAAGCAGCCTGCTCTGCACTTTCCCCAGCATCCAGCCTTGCTTTCTCCTTGACCCCTAACTCAAATCCATCCCTGCAGCTGTAATGACCCTCTGGAGGTGTCACCAGAACTCCCTTCTCTCCAGCATCAAGGTTAGGTTTGGCAGCAAGAGGCTGGACAAGAGATGAGTGACTGAAAAGCAATTCCTGGAAGCAAACCTACTGTGCTACCACCATCCCTGAGCCAGTCACAGCTTACAGCTTTAAGCCTGTATTTATAACACTTAAGAACAAGGAATACAGCATTTCCTAGGAGTCCCCAAACCACAGGTAACTGCAGAGAGCAGTGGATGTGTACTCGGTGGGTGGGCTGCTGAGCACAGGGTACCCACAACCACCATCAAGTTTTGAAAGCTCCTGAAATATTAAATATAAATATTTCCACTAGAGGGTGTCAGGGACCCAGCCAGTGAGAGTCCCAAGGCCCAGCTGCCAGCACCAGGAGGAGGAGCTCGGAGCTGCTCCCCACCGGCCAGGGCACCCCTCCTCAGGGAGCCTGCACACCCAGTTCCAGTCAAACCCACTTCAAATGCACACACCTCAATAACAACGATTCAATCAACAAGCACTTGGTGAGGTAATTATGGCTAACTTCAGGACAAGGAACTGGCTTACCGTCTCCCAGAAAACAGGTAGGGAGCAGAGACTGGAGTTCCCAGTCACGTTCCCAGTCACCGAGTGCACACCTCAACACATGTTTCTCCAAGCCCTAGGACTGGCTCCATTTCCAGCAGCTCCCAGTGCCATGCTGAACTCTGCCCACACACACGAGGATGATCCAGGTGTCTCACTTTTCCCCAGGCTGCCTCTAGTTCATCCTTGGGTCTCCAAAACCCCAAACACCTCCACGGGGTAGGCTATCAGAGTTTTTATGAGCCAACACAAAGCAGAGATTATCAACACATCTCCTGGTTCCAGGCAAGGCAGCAAACCTGCCTGAGACGCCCTTTCCTTGCTAAGCCATGCAGGAGGAGCATCAGGCTGGGAGTCAGAGGCTCTCTAGCTTGAGCTGGTAAAACAACGTTGTGAAAATCACTTACAGGGCAGCCTTACACTTCAGGCTCTCCAGGAGTAAAACAACTTAGAAAGGCTACCCAATACAGCTGGACCATCTCAGGGCCACTGCAGAACAAGCAAAACCCTTCTTCCCTTGGATTTCCTCATAGCTTTTACCCACTGATATGCTTTAGAGACACTCTGTGGTGCTACCCTGTGTCCCCAGCTGCACACTTCATACCACCTGGACACAGCTAAGCTTACCAAGTATCAGGTGTGAACTATTTAGGAAGAATAAATACATGTACTCCCTACTCCTAAGAAGCTGTCTCTGGCTAAGGCATACGCCCTGGATTTTGCAGGGAATTAGTGCAAGAGTTATGTTTCCATCTGCCCCACAACTTCTTGTTGCCCTGCAGGGATCACAGCTCAGCACCATAAACCTCTTTCCAAAGCCCTCTGGTTGTGTGTGCAAGACAGAAACAAGTTGCTCAAGGGGAACAGCAATGCCAGAGCTACCCCGGTGAACCCAGGGGTGAACACTGGGAGGCACCTGAATGGCAGTAAGGGTGGGAATGCAAGATTTTGTTATTAGACTCTGCAATTTCCAGACCCTTCTGTGGCCACTCAAGCCACCCCAGGGAAGGAGGGTGGGTCTGCCACCAGAGACACCCCAGTGCCACAGGAAGAGCTGCAAGGGACCTGTTGTCTGACTGGAAGCTCTCAGTGATCCACACTCCTTCCATCCCTCCCCCACAGCACTATTGATTCCTATTCCATACAGGATCCAAGTGCGTGTGCAGGCGTGCGGCGGGAGGGAGGGAGGGGGTGCTGATAAGGCAGGAGCGGTATCTAGATTAGCAGTGTAATCCTCCAGAGCCCTCGTGCCTGGCAATTAGCTGTACATGGTGATCCATACCTGCTGCAGCACACCAGGCACTCCTCCTTGTCAGTCATGAGCCCATGTAGTGCCTTCAGCAGGGAGGAAGGCTGTGTTACGCTGCAAAACTCATGGAGACCCTCAATGTCACCTTTGCAAGCGGGAAAAAGATCTAAGCTGATCATGCCACTGGCAGCACCTCTTTGCTTGCCCAATTTTTTAGTACCATCTAGAAACTCTCAGGTGGCTGCAGGCAGAGGAAAGCTTTGTTTCTATTGTTGCTGCTTTTAAGGTCCCCCTCACTGCCCAAGGTCCTACCCGAGACCAGAATTTGAGGAGGAAAACCCACCAGCCAAAGAGGTATTTTCACTGTGACTGAGGGTGCAGGGTCTCTGTGCGAAACTTTCCCTGTTCTCTTCCTTGCCTACCACATAGCCACAGCCTCTGGGTACCACGGGAAAAACAAGTATTAACAGACTGCATGTTTAGGCATTACTTTCCTTCAGCAAAGCCTCATCGGCACTGGAAAATAAGGATAGTTAAAGGCAGATAAAAGACTAGTAATTGTTTAAGTAAACTAAAAAAGAAGTCATAGACTTTTCTGAACTAGTGAACTCCCTTCAAGGTCCTACAGGAGTGAGCAGCATTACCGCTGTTGTCTAAAGAAAAGCAGTTAAAATATACTTTTCATCTTCATGGAAATATTTAAGCCTTATTTTAAATGAGAACTTTAGCTACGAAGTCACCTTCAGTTGCAACACAATCAAGAAATGGATAGTGAAGCATTGAACTCGCTTGCACTTGTATCACTGCAGCATTCCGTGGTAAGAGCAGGAAAAAAACAGAATAAAATAACACATCCCCAGGTTGCATGCTTGCATCTTTTTTAGAAGGGCAGTTTGCTACTGATTCAGCTGCTGGCAGAAGACAGGAGGGGAGCTGAAGAGTTAAGTGAGACAGCATGGCAGTTGTTTTACAACAGTAGTAATAAATCCTCCAATTACAATAGTATCCTTGTTGGTACATTAACGACTGCCTGGAATGATTATGCCAATAGAAATGCATCTCCCAATGCAACTGGGTGAGTTCAAGCAGCAAGTGAGAAAGGGCACAGGAAAATAAAAAGCCGTAAGTAACTAATGTAGGAGAAAGGGGAGAAGAGAATCAGACAGAAGATGTAAGAAATGGAAATTAGGTCAGCTTTCCGTCTCAGGGCCTGAACTTCTCCGTGCTTGCTGTGGGCTCCGCTAGTCACGCGTCCAGCCTGCCCATCCGAGGCTGTAGCTGTGCTCCTTCCCAGGCAGTGGCAGAGGATCCCCGTGCACAGCCTGCTCAGTGTCTCCATGATGTGCCTTGCAAGAAGCGCTTCCTGGACAAAGCCACACATCCGATCTGTGTGAGACCCCTCAGGTGTCATGGACAGAAGCCAGTGTGCACACGCCAGGCACATGGGACAGCAGTGCTCTCCTGCAGCTTCCCAAGCCCCACACAAACCCACAGGGCTTGGCAGTAGGTGCCCTGGGACCTCATCAGAAACCCCCTCCCTGTGTGTCCAGGGCACACAGGCAAGGGGGGCAGATGTGCTCAGCCCCAGTTCTGGCTTGTCCTTGGTGGACCTGGACAGTTGAATCGTTCTGAACTTCTCAAAAGTGCTTCAGCTCCAGGGAAAAGGACACCTGCTCTCCCCTTCTCCCTTGGGCTTTGCTCTGGCACTCCAGCCCCACCAGCACAGTGATGTTCAGATAATTTGTCTGAGTGGGAGCTCCTCCAAAAATGTTGGCCCCTCCTCCCTCCACTGCTCTGGGTGCGGCGTGGCAGGTGCTAGGAGCACACTCAAGGCCCCTGCCCTCAACTAAAGCCTCTTTGGGGAACAGCAGAAGGCAGGCTCCCGCTAACAAGCTCCTTCTCCTCTATCCACCCATGTCCCAAAGCATCCCAAGAAGCATCTGCTTATTAGGACAGCTAATTTAGGTGGAGAAGTTCATGCGACCTCATTAAAATTAAGAAAAGGAAAAGAGAGGAAACCAGAAAGGGGTGGTAAAAGGACAAGGTAGCACCCAGCAGTGAGAGTCATCATTTCTTCATTAAGCAAAAATTATCTGGAGCGTCAGTGGAGCGAACCCTGACGACAGCAGCTCAAAGGGCAGAGACGCTGGGGACAGAGAGGCAGCCAAGGAGTGCCATGAGCCGAGTGTGTGGCAGAGGCAGAGAGCACAAGCTTCATCTCTGCTTCCATCTCCCAGCCAGGACAGGGAGGAAAACCTTTTATTCCCTTACACATGCACATGTTTTTGCAATCCTGCTCTGTGAGGTAGGTGCTCTCTGCAGGGACTCTGCAAATCAGTCTGCAAGTAAAAAGTAGGCTTGAGGTGATGGCAGAGATGACATCCAAAAGGACATGGAGGTTTTCCTTCCCTGCAGCAACAAGAAAAACTGTGCCTGGTGACAGGTTGGATGTCCCTGCTCTGCTTCCCAACAACCGACAGTACATGGTTCCTGGATGGGCTCTGTGGTCACAGCACACCTGGACACGATCCAGGCACACTGTGGCACTGCCTGGTCCCACAGCTCTCCCGAAGGTAACACTCACACCCTGGCTCTGCCTTGGGTGACCCTGGCCCTGGGACTTGCCGCTGCCCCAGCTGCTTTGCTCAGTGACACCTGGCTGCCAACCCAGCCCAGACCCACCAAGCACCCCACAGACCCCTCCAAAACAGACCCTGGGGGAGACACCCAGGGAGGGCAGCAGTGTGCTGCAGACCACCATGCACTACACCAGCTCTCACCTGGGGAGGCAATAACCTCCAGCAGCAAGCCAAGGTGAGACAGACCATAAATCCCTCCTCTGTCTCCCTCCCTCATCCACAATCTCACCTCTGTGAGGGTTTAGCTCTCCCACTGCTCCCGAACACCAGCAGTGAGCTCCCACAGCTTAAGGCAAGCCTAAGCCACTGCAAACACGAGAGCAGAGCGCATCAGCACGCAACTCTTCCACCGAGGGTTAAGCTGATGTGTTTTACTTAACAGCACTTGTGAGCTAAGAGCAGGGATGTGGGAATTTGCTGTGGCTTAAACCAGCACAGGGCAACCTGCTAAGCCACAGCCTCCTGGAGCCCGCAGGACAGGCAGGGACAGCAAAAAAGGAGCAGATGTGGAGAGCTGATGCAGGCAACATTGTATTAATGTTTTACACCGCTGAAGCTGAAGTTAAGAAATGACAGAAGTAGGAAGCTTAGAAAATCTTCTTGTCTCCAATTTTTTGAAAAGCCTGATTTCATTCCACCTAGTGCACTCAGACAGGCAGGCAGGCAATACAAACAGCTGAACACAGAGAGTCATGTAGTATCATTTCAAAACACATCCCAGGCTACATTCCCCCTGGACTATAATAATGTTTGTGGTGCTTTATATTCAGGTAAGTCGCCCTTCTCAAAAATCAATTTTCAAGGGGGATTCATTCTCCTCTACCTCAACTATACAAGTAACACCAAGAGATAAGAGTCCAAGAGCTGCTTTCAGAGATTAGTGCCCCTGCCTCAAGAGCTCGGCAGAGATCACACACGAGGTCAAGGTGCGCATGTGAGATCTGTTTTTTCTTCACTTATTCAGTAATGAAGATTTTGAGACTGGTAAGCACCTTTCTCCCATCTGCCTTCGGGCACCTAACCTGTCCCTAGAGATGCAAAGCCCACAGCCCCAACTTCCAATATTCCCTTCTGGCCTAGTCCTTAGGCTCAGCAGTGATTTATTTTTGCCTGCAGACCAAGACATGCTTGGGAGATGGTTTTTGCAAGCAGAATCTGAGTCTATCCTCTCCAAACCCCACTTTTCTGCTGAACACACAAGAACGGGGCATTTCAACCCTCACAAGCAAAGTATCTAAGAAAGCACAGAATTAGGCTTTACTCTCTATTATTATAGCCAAAATTCCTGTTCAGCCCAGGTCTGGGTCTTAAGTCCCCATGGAAAGACAAAGAGAGAACACTGGCATCCTGATGCCCTGATAGGGAAGGAGAGAACCACATGCTTCACATGCAAATTACTGAGAGACACAGGATGGCTAATAAGTAGATGAAAAGAAGTTTTGAAATCTAAAGAAAAAAACCAAACCCGTACAAACTAAGACAGTGGAAATATTTTCTTCATCTATCAGCCCTGTTTAAAGCATGGAAATTATTCATAACATACACAAACATACATCCCCACCAGACAATAACCATCTAGCGAGCCACAAAGTCAGCATGAGCTGGAGGGATTTCTGGAAGCTGGAATGAAGGGTGGTGGCTCTTTTACATATTTCCAAGCCACCCTGTTCCAACAAGGTTTTGGCAGGTCAGAACTGTTACTCTGAAGCTGGCACTCTCACGATGAATGAAAGGCACAGTCTGGCTCTTGCGGGATGGAGTCCAAGTTCTCCAGTCACAAGGACCACCTGCTCTCCTCCTGCACTAGACACTGAGGAAAGCAGAATTAAGATGAGTAAAGCAATTTTAGCCAAACAGTTGACAGTCTTCTGCCATCTGGTCAAGGTAACATATATAAAACAAGGTAACATCCACTTCTGTAAATCTGTTTTCCTGAGGAGTTTATTTTCTACTGTACTTCTGCAATTTTGCCTCTTACTCCTGAGGCTATGGCCATCTCTCCTCTCCAAGCCCCTTCTAGTTCAGGTGGTGGTAACTTGAGGGACAGAGGATAAGCAGAAGGGAGGTGAAATGCTCTCCTTGAAACTTTTGGGCTTTGGAGACTGTGCAAGAAGTGCAATTGTGTAGTTATGAGCTACTCTGGTAAAACTAATGTGGCATGCACAACCAGCTGAGTTTTTGCATGAGAGTGCCTGGCATCTCTGTATTAAAATCTTTTAATAAAAGTATTTATTTTTATATGCATTGATCTCAGCAGCACAGTCACACCACTGATGGTCACAGCCAGAAGGGAAAGTTCTGATTCTTCCAAAAGACACGTAGGTCTCCTAGGGCACAACGCTCCAAGTTTGCCAGGACACCCCAAAATCCTTTGCAGGAGACTGTGGGCACTTAAAAATAACTGTTCAGGAAATAAATCTCTCATTAAAATAAGAAGATGCTTTTGACTCACCTATCATTAACCCAAAGGCATACAGTGCATCAAAGCAGTGCATTAAGAAAGCCACTCAAAATAGTAAAGAAAATAAGTCATGAAATAAGCTAGTAAATAGGAAGTTTCCTTGATGTCGCCAGTGCAGGATCAATAGCACTGACTCCGGCAGAATTCAGCATTTTATTTATAGGGCCTCCAGCCTTCTCCTGGTGAAGCCCCTCTGAATGAAAGCCAAGCACAGCTGACACACTGCTGTCCCCAGATGCACAGAAGCAGAAGAGATACCCGCCACATACTAGTATTTCTTTGTGGAAAACAGTGAAATGTTTGGTCAAATCTCAAGACACCAAGGAAGTCACCTGGAAGATAACCATGGGGGTATGGCAATCAAGGAAAAGCAGTGACTGCACTTTATTAGATACTCAGCAATTCAACCATGAAGCAAAACCCACAGGAAACCAAACTTCACTAGTTCTTCTGCCCGCATTTATTTTTCTTTCCTTTATAAAAATCTCCATCAAAGTGACCACTGGTAGCAGCATTCTATCCTGTCTAAAACAGGGGACCTACTCACCCACTCAGACAAAAACCCCACTGAAGATAGACTCAAGAGCCTTGTTTTGTGGCATAGCTAGGACATGTCCTCCCTTCTTGCTCATCACTGTTTTGTTCCCTGTAACAAAGCGGGGCAGTTTTAAAGGCTATCATATTCCAGATCATAGCTAAATTCCTATAAACACAATCATCAAAAAGGAAGAAGAAAAGAGCTTTAGACTGTTCCTTTTTTCTGTTACATTAAAATGGTATGAAGGATTATTTTTCCCCCCACGTAATTATTCTAGTGGGGTTGTTTTTTTTTTTTTTTTTTGTTCTAAAACTCTTGCTTGAGCACATTAAGTATTCAAGTCTCCTGTGCCCTGGCAAACTCAAGGGTGACTGAAGAACTTAGTGGAATCATGACAGCACAGATGGGAGAATGGGGAAATCAATAAATAAGGGAAGGGAGCTTCAGTCGGACTCTTACAGCTCCCAAGCCCTGGCTTGCTCGCATTAACAGGCACACTTGGAAAGAAATTCCTTGGGAAAGACTCTGTAGCCTGAGATGGTCACACCTGAGGCTCCAAACAGCTCTTTCAGCCTGGTTCTTTGAAATGCCACCACTCTATAGCAAAACAGACTATACAGCGACATTGTACACTGCTCCCCCAAAATAAACAAGCAGGGAAGTGATTTAAAAAAGGAAAAAAACATCCTTGTTTAAGAAAAATGTTCATTCTTCTAGCCATCACTGAAAAAAAAAACCAACCCAAACATAAGAGAGACAGAAAGCTATTTTGCCATAAAATTCATTGCAAGTTTATTTGAGTACTCGATCATCCTCAGACATTCTGGACCTATTAAGGTCTGGTTTATGCCAGAAAAATCCACACAAAGTGATTTCAGTTAAACTAATGCAGCCTCTTATCCTTGCTGTTAAAACATTTTTGTAACAGACTTTAATCCATGCAGTTCACCTTGATAATTTCAGGAATTTAAGGGTATCCACAAAGGAGTGGGGACTAATAAGATTGTGGAAAAGACACAGAGGCCACATGCAAAACTCACTACACCTCACATGTTGCAAGTGAAAAATCAATTCCTTTCATGCCACCATGAAATTCAGTCCCCAAGAGTACCCAGAAACAATATGAGAAAAGCATGAAGATTAAATTCCTAAGAGGCTGAAAAATGCTCCTCCTTTATCCATGGAGCTGCTGAGGTGCACACCACCACCCTGAGAACATCGAGAGCACAGCCTTCCATTGGCTTTGGGCAAGTCTGGCTTGGGAGCTCTATCCTATGACCCACAAGACGTTTGCCTGTGGAAACACAGGCTGAGAGTGGGTAAGAGGCAGCCACAGCCCCCAAAAATGTGTCATGTTCACCCTGAATACAGCAGTAGAGACAGAGTGGGTGGATGTGCAGCCTCACAGGGGCCAACAGCACTGGCTTGCTGAATTTCACCTCCACCAGTCTCCTCCTACCTTTTTCTTTTTTTTTTTTTTTGCATTTATTTCAAGCAATTAGGCCCCTGTGATTCAACATTTTTCCTGTAAGAAAAGGAGTCATGTATCTGTTTTCCACCTTTAGAGTTCGTGGCGACTGCCGTGGTTTTGCCCTGGGTGCTGACCGATACACGGCTCAAGAGAGGTTTTGAGATAGGACTTTCCACTGAACCATGCAGCACTGGCTCCCTCCTGGAAATGTTATTTCCACAGAGAGACTGACACATGCATGGATGGTGCATGGCAGCAAGGCTGTCCCTGGTGGGAGTCAGGCACACCGTAAAGAAATTCCTCCACTGGGAAAGGAGGAAAAGCAAAGTCAATGAAGTCAGTCTTTACCCATTTTGCTGTGCACAGCTACTCACAGAAATGGGCAGGACTGAAGACCCCAGGCTGGTCTGGAGTAACCACATTCTTCAACCTGCCTGTCTGTGGGTCAGACTTGACCTCCCAGAAATGCACACAACATCACACCTCCCCAGAGCAGAGTCTGACATCTTTATCCATCAGAGCCATGTCCTACCAAGCCAAGAAACACTCCCACAGTGCCAAGGACCTTCATAAAAGGAGGTGACCATCTTGCAAATCTTCACAATAGCCCAGCAGGAGATTGGCTCCTCCTTATCAAGCAGGGTGCCATGATCCTTCTTTCCCAAAATCACCAACCACCTTCAGTGACACAGCAAATCAGCCAAAAACAGGGCGAACAGCCCCCTGCAGCACAACACTTCTGGGTGGAAAATCACAGGATTTTCCCAAAGGATGATCAAAGTCCCTTTCCTTTGCTGTCTCATGGCAGGAGCCCCCTGTTGGCTGTGCCACCCCAGGCACACAGTGAATCACTGCCTCTCCAGCCTCCCTGCGTCTGGAAAAAAAGCCAGCAGTGCCCTGGGAGAGGCTTTGCTTACTGTCTGTGCAGTAGCTCCTGACATATCCCAGACAGGAAAGGTTGGATTGTAACCTGCAGCCCCAGAGAAATACAAAAAGAGGACACCATCAGCTTTACACACTTAGGGAACTTCACCTCACTGATAAAAATAATTGCAAGGTTTGGGCTGTGTTTGTTTTTCCAAAGCCCCCAGTAGCTGTCACATTATTAGAGCAGATTACAGAGCATCTCTGCTGACATGCTCAATCGCACACACCTGTGAAAACCTCTCATTTTCCTCTTAAATATTTCCCTGCTTCCTGTCTTCCACTTTTTATTATTTTCATTGTTTCTTTGCAAGCTCATTTATCTTCAGAGTCAGCCATTTAGATTTTAATAAAAGGCTTCACTGTCTATCCCCTTTTTTCTTCAAAGGCCCCGATTTGTTTTTCTGCCTCTTCTTGGTTCCCCCCAGCCTAATTGTTATTATTTTTAACCCTCAGTAGTTTCCTTTGCTTTCTTCTCCATTCTAATCATTCCCTGCTCCTGTTTTTGCTTCTCTGTACTAAGTCCCTTTCATCCTTCACCTCCCTCTCCGCCCCTGGCCAAGCATCCAAATACATGCGGAGCAAGCGTAACTAAACATAAATATGAAAGGGATCATCCAATTTCAGCAAAACGCTTGCCCCTACCTATTCAAATATTTAACTTGCAATGACTAAGCCCAAGAAGATCATAATTTTTTTTTTTACAGACCTCTGCAGGTCTTTAATAAACCTCAGCCTGCACTTCGATGACAGCCAGAGCTGCAGTTGCTGTGCTGTTTCCTATGCATTACAGCAGATTCGCTCCGAGGCAAGCAAGAGGGACGCCTGGGCTCGAATTAGAAGCAAGGAGATTTCATTCCCCAGTTGCTGGTTTATTGAAATTCAATGCCTCCCTCTCACCTGACGCTTTGTTATGCTAACCCCTACCAGCCAGAGAAGATTTCCAGTCCATGGGGAAGGCAAGCAGCCACACTCCCATCAAACCCAGAGAATTGTGTCCTGCAGGTCACATTCTCATCAAACCTGGGGAACAGCGCCCTGCAGCAAGACCTGTGGGTGGAGGCATTGACAGGGACTCTTGGGGAGCACATCTCTGTCCCACTGCCCAGCAGAGGAAGGCAGATATGGGGGTGTCACTAAAGGCACTCAGTGCCAGGGGATACCAGGCAATGGCCACATCTTGCACCAGATCATGGTGAGGGCTGCGGGGCGCTCCTCTTGCTTTAGAGGGGCTGGACCCCGTGGGGCTCTGAACCCCTTGCACAGAGCACCCATCAGGGTCTTGCACTGCTATTGCATGAAACCTCGCTATCCTTTAAACAGAACACAACCATTTCATCCCTGTGGGCAAGGAAGAAGAGAGGAAACTGTCTCCTTCTGGGAAGATACAGTTCCCAATGCATTTCCACCTTCCAAAAAGTGCACGAGCTTGTGGACCTGACAGGACTGCTGAGCTGGAAGTGTTCAGGGCTGAGCAGCAAGCTGGGATGCCAGCTACCCCAGCCCAACTTCTCAGAGCCCTATGCTGCAGAGTGATGTCTGAGAAGAAAGATTAAACCCCCACACAACTCACAGTGCCCTGGGATAAGCACTTTAGGGAGCTGGCCCCTTTCGCTCACTGCTCTGCTTGGGGAAAAACACAGAGGCAACAAGGAGGGCATGACAAAGATACAGACAAGGAAAGCACAGCTGGAGTGCAACAGAGCCCTCACTGGAGAGTCAACACTGCACTTTGCAAACCTTTCATTAAAAGTAAACCCTCCTGAAGGGAAGGAAATAGCATCTTTCTTTCCCAAAACAGGGGGAAAACATGCAAAAGCTGAACCATACATGCCTCCGAGTGAGGCAGTTAGACAGCCTATCCTATAAATGCCTGCCAAGGAGTTTTGACATAGCACTGCCACAGCATTGGCAAAAATACTGCCTTTCAAGAGTGGAATAGGACCGCAGAACAAAGTAATCCAAGTCTACTTTCCTTCTTCCCATTTCTAAAGGAGACAGAAGGCTGCTGCAAATGGTAGTGAAGACTCTACTTGCGGCTAAGCTGGCTAAGCACAAACCTGGCTGAAAAAGAATGTATCTATTTTTGTTTCATCTATACTGTGAATTAATTCTGATATGGTTACCTAGGTTTTACACTGGCTGTTTACACCCACCCTCAGCCATGGAGATATGCTCAGAAATAGCGAAAGCCTTGGGTTAAGCTTTGCTGGAGCAATCCTACTGCACTGTTCCAGATGCTGCTGCCCTACAGTGGCGCTGGAAGGGGCTCCTGCCTGCCCAGCACACACCCAGGCACCACCAGCAAGGACCTCAGGCTCTGCTGCGAAGAAGGTGCTTATGTTTAGTATCCCACAGGAAAAGCAGGTCTCACCAGCAGAACCTGCCCCACAGCAGCCTCCTGTGCGCTCTGAAGAGGGAAAGTTTTATTTTAAAACACCCTAAATTCCCCAGCATCCCTCCAGCTGCTTTCCCACAAAGCAGACCTCAACCTAGTCTCTCACTAGGAGCAGATAAATAAATAAAATAAAATACACCCGTGTGTGGGCTCATGCAATTTTAATCAAACTAATGTCTGCAAAGAGGGGGGTAGAGGGGTGGGGGCAGGGAGGGATTACAGTGCCACTTGTTCAAAGCGCTCCCGTTTATTCCAGATCTGCGATCCCTTTTGAGCTCCCAGCAGCAGCGAGGAGTACGAGACATACAAAGTGAGCACGGCGCGCGCTGAGCTGTCTCTGCTTTAGTCACCGTCTGCTGCTCATGTCAGCAAGAGAGCACCCCGGGGAGCCACTCCTTGCTGCTCTGCCAGCTAATTACACACCGACAGAAGCACCTGGAGGGGGGAAAACGAAAGGGAGAGGAAACCAAGCATTCTAAAAAACATCGAATAAGTTACAAGAGGGGGCAGGAGCTAGGGAGACCAGAGCTGCATCCCGTAGGGTTGGAGGAGAAGGGGTAGCACATGGACAGGGACAGAGCACCCTGAGCTCCACCAGGAATGCTCTTGCCCCAAAGGACACAGGAAGAGGGGAAGGGGACAGTCTCACAGCCTGAACCACGCATCCCTGGAAAGGTAATTGTGGGCAACTCTGGGGTGGAAGGAAAAGCAAGCAAGATGAAGCAGTGGCTTGAAAAGTTTTGGGTACCATTACCTGCAGACATGCCAGGCAAAAAGCTGTAAGATGCAGGAGGGTGAGACAAGCTGGTGGCTTGTGGGGATATAGCAATATTTGACAGCCGTGTCAATGCCTGATATGTTTCAGAGGTGAAGGAGAAGAGCTCATGGCAAGAGCAGGACAAGGGGAGCTCCATCTCTCACCTGACCACGCAGCCCTGAGATCCCCCATCCCTGTCTCTCAGCTGGACTGCTGCTAAGCCAGCAATACCAATGCTCACCAGCCTCACAAGCAACACAAAATGCTCAATAACCATTTGGGAAGTATACCATTCGGGGATACCTGAGAGCCACCAGCTGTGGGGAGAAACAAAGGCGGCTGAGCTGCTCGGGGTGGCTCAGGTATTAACCCACTCCCAGTCCCTGGGACCTGGACACAGCTCCCAGATGGGGATTAAAGCCAGCAAAATGAGAATTTCAAGCACACACCCTGCAGCAGCAAATAATCAGGTGCCAAGAAGGAGATTAACCCTGTGGGGCTGAAGGAAACAAAGGCGTAAGAGCTGGTCTGTTTAAGAAGCTGCTGCTGCTGCTTCTCCCAGATGAACACAAATCCGACCAGGAGGAATCCGAGGGCAGCGCCTGCGTGAGAAGTACTGATTGCTAGGAAATATAAGCCTCTGATTTCATGCAGATCCACAACAAGTGGCACGAAGATCCCTGCAATAGCTGCTAGGCAGAGGCAGTGAGTCAGGTAGTCTCCCACCCAAGTTGTACCACAGGATGCCTTGCTTCAGAGCTTATTTTAGCTGATGCTGAGCAGACCATAGAGCCTCCCGCAGCAGTCCCTGCTCTGCCAGCTCCCAGACCTACAGCAGGCAGCACACAGCACCCTCAGGCACCGACTGCCATGCCCTGACAGATAGGCAACAGCTCCTCCTCTGGGGTCAAAATGACAAAGGTCACTGATGGAACAGCATTGCTACGGGGATGTCCTCCACAGGTCACAAAGTCTGATTATTTTGGGGATACACACATACCAGCCAAGCTGGAGGGGTTGCTGTACCTGCAGAGCTGGAGGAGTGTCCTGGTCAGCATTCGCTTTTTCAGGGGATCACCCATTCAAAGCTGAGATGGGGCAACCCCAGCACCGAATGAGGAGCTGCTCCTAATTTGCAAGCAGATGCAGCCAGTGCTCCTTTTGGGAGGAGGCTCTTCCTGCACGCTGCTGGCAGGATAACAACTGTGAGAGATGTTCAGCGCTCCCTACTCAGGGGCTAGCTGTGTGTCATGACAGGCTTCAAGAGACAGATCCCTAATGCTCGTGCCGCTGCAACAGGAACACGATTCCCAGTCAAGCAGCCTCCAGCAATACCACCTTGGGCTGTGATCTTGTCAGGTTTCATAAGCTTAATCACGCTCTGCTCTGGCTGGCGTACAGGGGTTTCACAGACAGGCTGGTTGGCTGTCCTACTGCGCCACACAGTATCCCTGAACGTTCCACAGCAGTGCTAAGTCCTGGCAGTCAACAGGAGGACTTACATTTTAGTCCTGTCAACTTCAACCAGAAGATAATAAGGGACACGATGGGTGGCCCTGTGGGCATCAGCTCAGTGGACCAGTAATAGGACTGGGATTGCAGTGCCTGGCTCAAACTCATGACACTTTAGCAGTGATGGAAAGCACCTTCTAGCCTTTCAGTGAGAGACCCAAGGAGGAGAGGGTTCTGCAGTGGCTCCAGGGGGCACACGTCATCTAAAACATCTCATTAGTGCAAACCATCCACAGTTATCCAGTTTGATTTAGCCCTACCAGAGCATCCTGTGGCCTGAACATACCACAGGAGACAGCAAGTCCATCTTGCTGTACAGATGGTCTGTGACAGGGCTGCCTGCAGAAACTCATTCCACTGCTGCCACAGGGCAGCTCAGCACCCATGCAGCACCCTGAGCCAGCGCCGTGCTTTTCACAGCAACAGGCTGCAGCTAAGCCCAGCCCCATGGGCACAACCCAAAACCACTGCACTGCTGCCCAGCCCAGGATGCCTCTGGTGTCCTCCTTCCTCCTCTCCTCCTTCCCCCATCCACATCAAAGCCTCAACCAAAGCTCTCTGTAAGCAGATGAGATCTGAGATCCCGGTGTCTCCGAGGATGGGCATGCAGGACACACTGCTCTGGCCACAGACACAAGGGAGCTGGAGCGATCTGAGAGCACCGGGCACCAGCGTCTCACTCCCCACTGCTCACCAGTCCCTGTGACTCACAAAGTCGCTTCAAAAGGAGCTCCTCAAAGCACCATCACTGCTTCTGACATCCCAGTCACAAAGGGAGAGGAATAAAGGGTAGTAGGCAGCAGTGCAAAGGTAATTACTACATCCTGACAGCCCTGATGGAAGATACCCTGTGAAACCCCCATTGTCTGCTCTGGAGTCAAAAGCCTGAAACAGCACCTAGGGCACTTGAAGGACACATGGAAAGTGTAGGGGAAGGGCCCCCAAAAAAGCCCTGCAAAAGGAGGCCAGATGAAGAGGGACTCATGCCTCTGGCAGCTCTGGGGCCTCCTCCCATTGCAGGAAAGAGCACAGACACTCCTTCCATGCCAGCCACAGTCCCTCTCTGGTCATCCTCATTCCAACTCTCCCTGTTGCAGCACCTCCAAGATATCAACCTCCTACACACCCCGCTGCTCTTAACAGCACAAAAACACCCATCCAAGGTCTTCCACCCTCCCTCCTCCTCTTGCCTTTCCAGTGCTGCTGTTCCTGCCTTTCTTCCTGCTCCCTTTTCAGCTCTCTTTCTTTCCTCCTCTCACCTTTTGCTTGGTTTTTAACTCCCTCACTTCCCTCTCCCTCAGCCCACTCACTCTCTGCCTTGTATGCTTCCATTTGCTCTCCTTCACATTGCTCAGCACTGGGATGACCACAACCTTTCCTTTCCCCTAGTATAGGGGCAGGAGACCCATATTTCCTTCCTATCCCACAGCAGCCAAAGGGCTCCTGTTATAGTTTCTCTTCCACTTTCTCGAGCTGCACGTTGGGACGCCAATTATGTCATAGTTTGAGCCTGGCCAAATGCCAGGTACCCCCAAATCAACACACCCACACCCAGGGCTCATGAGTTGAGATAAGGAAACCCGGGAGAAGACGCACTTAAAATAGGCAAAACAGGACTAACTTAGGTTGCAAAGTGATCTAATTTATTACTAACAGAGTCAGAGTAAATGAGAAGTAAAATAAACCCTTCAAGGCCACCATTTCTCCCCTCACCCCGCTCCCTCCTTCCCAGCAGCTGCACAAGGGAACGAGGCATGGGGGTGGGGTTAGGTCAGTTCATCACCCAGATCTTCTTCCCCTGCCCGGGGAGAGGCTCTTTTCCTCTGCGTAGCCATGGGTCTCACTGTCGGCAGCCCGCCCGACACTGTTGCAGTGACGCTGGTCCCCACACACACAAGCAGTCTCCCCAAAACTGCTATGGCGTGGGGTCCATCTTCCACGGGGTACAGACCTCTGAGC
>VZRN01005622.1:1594685-1629429 GCA_013397935.1 Dasyornis broadbenti | reverse complement strand
AATGGAGAGGGAGGAAGAGTAAGCACAGCAAAAAACTCCCCAGGGAGGCACAGCAGGAAAAATAGGCAATGTAGAACATGAAGTTTTCAGTGGTAATCGAGTAAGGGGCCACTCCATTGCAGGATTTCTCAGTGCTGCAGCTGGCTGGAGCCACGGGGACTGTATTCCACTTTCAGAGTTCACTGAGCAATTGCTAAGGCAGGGGACGGGTGCCATATGTTACCAGCTGCGCTCACAGCCATCGCCTTCCCCATTTAACGCTGAGAGACTCTTTGGAGGAACACGAGCACAGAAACCTGCACACTTCGTGCCGCTACTCCACCACCCGGTACTCCGGCAAGGCTGCCAGAAATGCCAACAGGCTCTGCCAGTGACACTGGGAGCAGGTTGCCCTGCCAGGGAGCCACCAGGCCATGCTGGCTGCTCAGAGACCATCACTGGCGCAGGTGGAAGGGATGGGTGTCCCTGAGCTCCCCTCCAGCGAGGAGAAGACAGCCCCTGGAAAGCTGCCGAGTGCACAGGAGGTGGGAGGCAGGTATCAGGCTCTGCCCATCCCACATTACAGCCTGCTGGCTTCACCACCTGCTCTCCTGACCCAGCCCAGCTCCTTCTGGCTCTCCTTTTGTGAGCCGTAATTTTTTTTGTTTATTGTCCAGAGCTTCTCCTAGCTGTGTATGTAGGGAAAAAGCAATCATTTAAGGGATTTGGGGCTGTCCAGAGAACATTAGGAGGAAATGTTGAATTTAGCATGGGAGATAGTGTTAAACTGTTTTCAACACCAGACAACCTTTTGCCCAAGGCTTGACTAAGGATGCTGACTAGGATGCTGCCTAACCCACTTGTGGTAGAGCTGATCTTCAAAAGCACCAGGATCTCTGCCTAAAGATTTTTCTATCCTGCTTAAAAACCTTTGCATCCTTTACCTCTTCTCAGCACATTATGTCAGTATACACAAACAGCCTATGCCACCAATCCCTCTACTCAGAGGGACAGACTGAGAGGCATCCTATTAAACAATTATGACAATTATGATTACCAAACACCTCCTTTTACCAGGAACTGGAAAAGCATTTGGGAAGAGTCAGCAAGAGAAGCGAAGAGGGCACACGGTCTGAGCAGAGCTGTGTTTTCAGCAACTCCTTTCAGGGCAGCAGAGGACCCTAAGCCTTGCAGTCCCCAGCCTCACTGACACTGAGGAGGCAAAGGGCTCAGCAAAGAGCAAGTGCCACATTCCCATCAACCTGAGGGATGCCTGAGAGCAGTCAGACATAGCCAGAGAGTCGACTAGAGGGCATGACTCTGAGCCTTCAGAAGAGACACTTTTTCAGGAAAGACTGTTTTAGTCTTCAAAGATCACTTTAGCTGACTGGTCTGATGTTACTATTCAAGCTCAGCGCTGCACAGAAACCCACCCAAGCAAAACACTGCAGCTCTTTACAGTCTGAAGGCAAGTCAGCATTCGGGATTCCATGCCTGCCTTCCTGACAAGGAAGGGACGTAGAAAGTCTGGAAGCGAGAGGGCTCATTTTAAAGACAAGCCTAGATCTGTGAGTAGAGGGCTGTGCAATTGCCTGAGGCTCTATTAATTTACATTTTTAGAAATGCCTTTTAGAATACTTTTTTCTTACAATGCCTGGGTACAAGCGTACAGATATGTCCAAAAAAGGACGCATATTCTTATTGTAATTGTTCTCCACACGTTAGCTAAATTTAAACAAGTACCTCTACCTCGAAGGGGACAATATAGGAAAAACATATGGAATACAGTGATGTGTTCCAAATGTGTCTAATGCCAGGTTTTTGAGAAATGGGTAGGTGGATGGCACAAAAAAACCAGAAAGAATCAGTTCCCCAACTGAGAGTCCTTCCCACAAAACATGTCATGCCACCAAGTCGCTCGTGGTTTTGAGGGACAGGGCAGAAAGGCGAGGGAGGGGGAAAAAAAACCCTGAAGAAAGAAATAAGAGTGGATACAATGGATTATCCATTTTTTAGGCATAGTCTGCCCACAATTTGTTCCATTTCTCCTGCACAGATAGAGGTACAGAAGTGATGTCACGTAATACAACAATAAAGTGAAAATGAGGCAAGCAGTTCCAACAGGAAAGAATAGGAGAGGGCATAATGTAACAAAACTGGAGTAATTGGAAGTGTTTAGCAGGAAAATACAGTAACAGTGGATGAGAAAGCCACACAAAATGAGTGAACCCTGTCCCACTAGGCGAGGACACGGACAGAGATTTCTGTTAAGAACCATCAGCTCTAACCTGGCTGGTATCTACAAAAGAGTGGTTCAGGAAGCACAAGGAATAACCAGCCCATGCAATTCCCTGCCAGATTGTACATGACTAAAGCTCAGGGTTGCCTGTGCCGGGCTCCCACGTACCTGCCCACGGCACTGCGGATCAGCGGCCCCCCAGTCTGGCAGTGCCTATCAGCCTCACAGCTTCTGCAAGGGGAAAACTGGGTGAGCTTAGGCAGCTACACTTCCAAGATAGCAGAAATGACTAAGCAGGACAGGAGATGAATCCTATTCAGCATTATTACCAGGCAGAGCTGAAATATAAGCCTTTGTTTTTAACTCCCGCTATCTGAGGAGCTCAAAGCACATCACAATTATTTAGCTTAGACTTTGTGAAAGGCTTGTATGCTATTATCCCTAATTTTACCAGCTGGAAAATGGTGAGGGAGATGAAGAGCGCCATATCCAGGGAAATGCAGCAAGTTGGCAGCATAATAGGGCCTGATGCCTGCAGCATCACAAACTGGGTGCAATTCCCCAGGCTGTGGCCATAGGAACAGTCAGAGGTAAATGTTTCCCCTCCTTACTCCTCCCCCATTAACAGACAAACACTTCCTTTCCATCCACAGCAGGAATAGAAAGGAAAAGCAGAGGAGCATAGGTCGAATTTTTTGTGAAGTTTACTACAGACGAATTAGGCATGTACAGGAGGACAGTAAGAACAAAATACCCTGTGTCTAGCTGCAAAGGACCACCTATAAGAAGCCATTTGATCTTTTTAAAAAAAAAACCTTTTTAATGTCAGCTAAAGGGTAATTTGAAAGTGAAGGACATTTTACTCCTCTGGGGAGCTAATTACTACAACAAGCACAGCCCAAACAGGCGAAGATGAATGTAACTCACACAGCACAACACAAATCCTACAGCTCGCTTTGGTTAACTCACATAGCTTGGCCAGCTAAGGCACACACATGTTTCATGGAGGTAGCCAAGCCACCGAGACAGACTCAGAGAGATTAGGACATCTGTGCTTAGGATTTCCAAGTTCCAACTTAATACACCAGAGCAGAGCAATAGAGGCAAACTCCTGCAACCTCACTAGAGAAGTAAGAATAATTGGAAATATAAAAAATATGCCAGAAAAAAGTAGAATTTGGGGATGTAGAATAGGTCCTGGCTGTTCTCACCTGATTGAAATCATCAGTGTTATGTCATTATTTAGCTCTGACCCTCCAAACCCCTTTATTTAGCACCAAATCTCCAAACTGCTGCCTAACAATGGTTCCTTTCTGCAATGCAGCCAAGTAGCTGATCATAGGATCACAGGACAATTCAGGGTGGAAGGAACCTTGGGGGTCTGTAGTGCAGCTACACGGTCAAGCAGGGTCAGCTATAAGGTCAGACAAGGCTGCTCAGAGCTTGATCCTGTCAGGTCTTGAAACTCTCCAGAGATGAAGCCTTTGCAACCTCTCAGGACAGGCTGAACTGCTTATTTAGATTTTTGCCCTGTTGTTGCTCATCTGCAAAAAGCCTGGTCTCCCCAGGACACAAGCTGCTCACTCAAGTACAGTGACAAACACTTTTCCCTGTCTCTCAGGTGAAGACAAAGAAGTAAACGGCAGCACAGAAAGAAGAGCCCCCAAAGACTTCTATCAAAACTGGTAGGTCCTTTTCTCTGAGATTGCCATCTCTCTCTTCGACACCTGCCTCAAGCAAAGCCACCTTCAGCCCAGTTGACAGCTGGAAAAAAACAGCAGCCCCCGAGGTCCACATGCCCCACATGAAGAGAAGTGACTGCTCTCATCCAGGTTCCCAGGAGCAGACTGTGCTCTCCCAAATCCAAAATGTGACGCGACTTTCTCCCCCTACTCTGTGCGCAGACAGATCACGTATGGCAGCACTTGATGAAAAAGAAGAGAAGCTGCTGGCAACAAGCGGCAGCAGCTGGTATGGGATAATAAAAGTTCTTTTTTTTTTCTTGCCTGCTACACACTCTTTCACTCTCAGCAAAGATTACAGAGGTTTTTGGTGGTAAGTTCAACAAAAGAGACCTGCTTTCTTCTCTTGGATGCTTGTCTGTGACACATGCAGCTCCTTTCCTTCCAGTGCTAAGCATCTGGCCTGCATAAATCTTTCTTCCACCTCCTGTGCCACCAAAGCCTCTCAGATACACCCTACAGATATCCTCCCTGCCCCAGCTACAGGCTTGCAAGTGGCCACATAGTTACATGCCACAGACAGAAGATCCCGAAGACAAACTCCTAAAGGCATGGTCTAAGTGCTCATGGACCGAATCCTGGTCTGCAGAGAGCTTAAGTGCCTTGGGCAGCTCAGCTTTAGGAGATGAGACCCCACCACGCAGAGTCACAGCCAGCACTGACCTCAGGCAGGGAGGCAGATGGCTCTTCACTCCAAAAATGCCCTTGCCCACCACCACTCCCAAGCCTGGCATGGTGTAGAAACTTCACCACAATGGGGCTGCCAGCCAGAAAACTACACAGAGCCTCTGGGAGCCATCACAGATAATGCAACACACAGGAGAACAGGGCAGAAGCCAAGGCACCAACCCACCCAAGCAGGATGAGATCAGTGAGAAAAGGAGAGCAGAAATGGCCAGGTTTAGAGGGCAGACTGGGCAGCCACTCAATAGCACCCAGCTAGCATGAAGCCTCTCTGCCTCCTGTGACCTAAGCCTGGCTGGAAGAAGGTCCTGGTGACCATCACTGCATGCACTACCAGCTCCACAGCAGCTCCTGCCCACTGCAAAGGCAGCTGTACCTGAGGGCTCTTTGTTTCTCAAGTCTGCACTGACATTGCTTCTTCCCAGTCTGTGGTACCCTGGAGACTGTGGTCTCCTCCCATCCAAACCCCTTTCATTTTTTTGCTTTACCTTGTTTAGGATTGATGCTGTACAGCTGCTTCCCCCAAAATAAAGACTAAAAGAGCTTCCACCCCCTCAAGTGCTTTGAAACCTTTCCTCCCGCTCTATCACTACCTGTTTAAGAAAAACCTCAAAGCTTGATTTCTTCCCTCAAATCACTTACTCTGAAAAAGATCTCAACGTTTTTTGGGAGCACAGATGAAAAAACACTGAGATAAAAGTCTGAAGCTTCTGAAGAGGTTAGACCTGGGCCTCTTCACTGTTATCTAAGTGAGGGTACAGGCACACAAACAACTCATTGCAGAGATATAGTGGAGTACAAATTTGCAGTGACTCACGCTCTTTGAAGGAACTGCCATGTGCTCAGTTCTACCCTGCAGCAAAACCCAAGTTTACCCTCACCAGGAGAAGCACAAACCAGCACCTGGGTTTGCACAGCACTTCTGCAGCTTCACCACCTAAATTACTGCCCAGAAACCTCCTCTTCTGCCAATATTTCAAGAGCTCTTAAAAAAAGGGATAATTCCAATGACAATCTGGAAAACACTGTTGTCTTGTCAGTGGTTATGCTGTGTTTCTGGGATGCTGCTTTCCTTCATCTGCAAATCCTTTGCTGTCCTTAACTTTTTTAAAAAGTGAAGTAAAAGCCCACATAGTTCTCACAGCCAGTAACGAGCAGGACCCCAATACAATTGTGTGCATAGACCCCAGATTCATGATTGAATCAATCCAATTCAAGTTTTGTAACTCCCTTCTTCAGTATGCTCAAGTGTTTTCCCAATTCAACCACAAAGTCAAAATTCCCATCAGTTGCTAAGAAGCCAGACGGGGGAGGTTTCCAAAAGCAGTCAAGTCTTCAGCCACTACTGCCTAGCTTGAGTCTAACATGTAGCATCTCTCTTTAGTCAACACAGACAACAATGCACTTCATTAAACAAAGATGGATTGCTCTCTAGACTTGTACTTTTCTGTCCTCTGATGGCAGATATTTCCTGAACATCTACCCTTAGGCAGTGAGCCTGGTGTTAAATGGGTGGGAGATGAGATCTTCCAAAATCTTTTCCTGCCACCCTGAGTAAAAGAGCATAAACTAGCCTCAGCAATTTTGTGTCAGCCTCAGGGAACTGAACTATGAAGGCAGACAACAGAGTTGCAGACTTTGTACATGGGCTAATCCTGTCTCATAAATCAATCACAAGGACATGGCTCCCTAACATCCTAAAGATCTGCATCCCCTTTTTTTTATTTTCCACACCTCCCTCAGCACCTGAAACTCCATCTGAGACGTCCTAAATTCTCATCCTAACACACCTTGCAGCCCAGGTATAACTCCATCTTCCCAAAGATGCAGCTCAGAAGGAGATAAGATGCAGAAAGGCTTGTTTTTGAAGCAACTGAAGGAAATTGAAGACTGGTGAAGAAGATTAAGCCTTGATACACATGTTTGCATGGCAGACGGCCCTTGAACCGCATGACTGGCCTCATTCTTAGCTTCAGTGAGATTAGCACTTGTGCTGCATGCCTACATTCAGATAAGAGTCCCACAGAGTGCCTGGGGAGCACTTCTTACTCCAGGCCATCAGAGACATCAGGTCCTCAAAGCAGTACTAGACTGTGGCCAAAATCTCAGTGAAGGAAAAGGAATCTGGAGTGGTGACACTAAAAACGGGAGGACAACCAACCACGCTTGCTGTTCATGAGGTGGACAGAAGTGTATTTTCAAGCCAAACTGGCACATATTTGAAGCTGACAAGATTATTTTTTAACAGCCTCCAAGCTCTAGAATCACAGCCTTCAACAATGCTCAGACGGCAGGAGCAGAACACATCCCAGCTGCTCTGCTGCAAGCTGAGCTGCCCCAGTGCAGACACTGCCCCATGTGATGCTGCACCAGTGCCCATGCAGCTCCCCTACCACAGGGCTGTATCATGCAGGTGGAAAAGGGAAGAAACTCCTCCTTCAGCTCTTTCCTCAGACCACAGGACACAACAATTCCAAGGTCCCAGAGCAGCAAGTCTAAAATCAACACTGCTTCAAACCCATCCACTTCACACATAAGTGGAGAGAACAGAGATGCGAACAAACCTGTCTCCCTTCAGGCTTTGCTGCTGCCAAAAAAGAGCCACTCAATCTAATGAGTCAATTAAAAATTCATAACTGGATGAACAACAAAAAAAAAGTTTGGTTCTTTTTCAGAGAAAATGAGAACAGTAACTCTCTTCTGTACCTCTTCTTGCATATTGTCTGCAGAAAAAAAACCCAGCCTGAAAACCCCTGTCCTTGTAGTTGAGAGCTAAAATAATAGGAAAATAGAAAGGACATCAGACCTGCCCAGCTCTGCAGCAAGGAGCCCATTTCCCCAGCAGGACTTCAGGGTCTAACAAGGCTGAGGTCAGCACCAGTTTCCATGAATGGGAGGCAGAGGGAAGGCTCTCTGTAAGGGCCTGCTGTCTACAGGTCACCGCAGGAAGCACTCTGAAAAATTCACTTTCTGTCAAAGTTTGGCTAAACCACAGAAAGCACCTCACACAGATGCACACATTTAAAATGCAAGTGACCCTCAGTCATTTCCGAAGTGAATTTTCAGAAATGAATTAAGCTAAACCAAATTAGGGCCCAAAATCCCGAGTGCAAGCATCCATGAAGGGGCATAATGTGATTTAACTAATCCACTAAAAGTTACTTTAGATCAATTTTCTTGAGTATCTCCGACATATGTAAGCCCCGAGGCCAATGTCCTCTAAGCACTATCCATGGGTGTCTATAGAGTCACAAACCTTACTGATTTGTAGCTGTGGACAGAGCAAAAGTAGCTCAACTCTGACTCCCCAGACCCTTGGAAAGCAGTGGAGGAGCTTCCCACTGCCCAGCCACTGGATATGCTGACTGTGCTCAGCTGAAGCTCCCTGGCAGAGCAATCCAGGATCCCTGCAGCCCCAGCCTGCTCCCAGGCAGGTTTTTGTAGCGGGTGTTGGTTTCAATGGGTTTCACTCCCTGAGGTGACTTAACAGCAGCAGGCGTGACTCAGTTTTGTTTAAACTGCAGTGGGAACTGCAAACGTGGACACCTAAAGCAAATCACAGAACAACAAATAAAAAATAGAATATTTTTTCATCTACCTCTCAACTGCTTATGGACATCAGATGGGAAAACAGGCACCTAAATAAGCACCTGCAACCATGCTGTGGAGCTTCACCCTGGAAAGCAGCTGGGCTGGCAGCTCTGAAGGAAAAGAAGTTAAGGCCACGCAAGCTGGAGGCAAGAAGTTCAACCTAAAGGAAGGCTATTGTGATTTAAATCATATCCTGGCTCCTATCACACTGAATTTCTTGTATCAACATAGCCTGAATCAGCAACACCACCACTGCGGATAATGTCAAAGTGGTTTCCAAGCTGCAGGTTCACAGACATCTCCCTAATGAAAGCAAACCTGCTTGCTATCTATGGGCTTAAATTTGCTAGAGGGGTGTTTGTGTTGCAAAGGACCTCTTTTAGGGGTCTTTCAGACAGAGAGTTTGATGGAAGCTATTTGATTGCTGTTAGCTGAGTTAGACACTTCAAATACAACCCTGTTTTGAGATGCAGAAAGCAAGTTGAAGCTTGAAAAGGTCAATTCTTCTAGTCAGAGAGGTGCCATGGAAATACTGCAGATTTTAAAGAACCTGTTTTCAATTTGTCTAACATAAACCACAAACATAAATCCCAAACCAACTTCTCCACACTCACGTACAGACAGCTCAATCTGATCAGTGTGCTGGTTTCAGGATGCATTCAGCACTGCCCTCTGGTAAGAGTCTGAAGATGACCATCTCTCCTGCTCCCTTTTATGTGCTGCTCATTATTACTCCTCTCTTCCCTGCTCAGCTGTTTCACCACCTTTGGCACACAGCTCTCTCCTCTGTGGCCTGTGCCATCTGATAGACTCCCTGCTCCTTTCCCACTGCATAAATCAGTTCCATGTCCATCTTGCTTTCAGCCACAGCTTCAAACATTCTTCTGCCCGGCTGTGCTGCCTGGTGTCTCATTTTTATAAGGGCCTTATTACTGAAGAAAGCTGGCTGTTTCCTGTGCCTCTATACCGTGATTTCCTGCAATTCATACCACTGTGCCACCTGCTCTCTGCTCCCGTTCTCCCTCACGGGATTTTTATCCAACAGCCTACGCAGACTACCTTGCACAGGGGGGGCTCAAGGGTTTGACAGCCCACTGTGAACACAACAGCTTACCCACGAGGTTCATCTTGGCACTGTAGCTCCCAAAATACCTCTCGTCGGTGTTGGGCGTGTGGCACTCGTACTGGCCAGCGTCGCGCTCCTGCAGCTCGGTGATGTGCAGCAGGACAGCGTCCCCCTGCAGCCGCTCCACGAAGATGCCCCGGCTGCGCACGCGCTGCGTGTAGATGGCGTAGGGGAATGAGGGGTCCACGGTGCTGACGATCTGCACCTCCCGCTCGGGGGCCGAGGGCAGGTAGATGGACCACTGGAAGTTCTGCTCGGCTGGGCCCTGGTAGCCGCTCACTTTACACCACAGGGTGACGTGGGACCCCTCCGTGCGGTAGAGGGGTCCCTCCTGCACCGTCACTTGCCGCTGGGCCAGTGCCATGCCTGTGGGAAGAGAGGAGCCCAGTGTTACTGACGGGCAGCAAATCCCCACACCTACACCCACATATATCCATCCTGTCCATTCCATAGCCATGCCGGTCAAGGCAAGTCTTGAAGTCCCATTTTACAGCTGCAACATCAGGCTCTGGCACAGCAATCCCCCCAAGTCTCATTGTGGATTTCCTGCTGACTCAATGGAAATGTTTTAAAAACACCCCATGAAAGAAGCAGCGTTGAGGTAACATAAATCCCTTGTTTGGTAGGGGTAAGAGTCTAGGTGTGAAAGGGTAATGCACTACACAGTAACAAATCAGAAACTCAAGGTGACAGGTCTTTGTTTTCAGTAGTCTTACTTTCCAACTCTATCAACCCGTGAAGAGAGGCCCTTGTGCAAGCCAGGGGGCTACATTCCCTCTTCTCCTTTGCTGGCCACCCAACTCCAATGCCCCAGGCACTCATCCTCCATCAGCAAATCTGCCAGAGGCTTCAGCCAGTACAAAATCCCATTCTTTTTCCCCAAACCCAGCACACCTTCTTCATTCTCTCCGATGCATGTAAAGGCACACAGAGAGTATCAGGTTTCCGGCACTGCCTTCCCACGACTATTTGAAAGGTGTGTATTTAGTACATAACAAAACCAATTAAAGTTAATGGAGGGAGTGGGCATATTACACTAAAGCTCACTGCCCCTGGCTGCCAAAGTCAGGGCCCAGTACCATGCACTGTACACTTGCAAACGCGTGCAGCACAAAACAAAGACAGCCCTGCAGCACGGTGACTGCGATCCGCTGTATTTTTATACAGATTATGGATGGCTGGCCCTTGGGCTCATGGCACATTACCAGCACAGCCCTCCAGGGGCCAGATAAATTACAGCAATCTATCTTGTTTGTTGCTACATCAAAGGCTGGAGGTCTGGAGACCACGGTGGGTGTTCATCGGTTATTGAGTTACCAGCAGCATGCACACATGGCAAGGCCAATCACCCTGGCTTCTGTGACTGCTTGCTTGCCATCATAAAACAGCAATAAGCCGATTTAAAGCAGGTCCTGCATAATCACGTTTGCAAATTTCATCCTCTCCGTGCGTGTTTATGTTGGGGGTTTCCACCCCCCTTCTAATTTTCAATAATAATGCTCAAGTCCAGAAAAGAATTTAACCTTTCAAAAACTGGCATCTTGCAGGTAAAGAGGTAGCCTTGAATCTGAGGTTTATTGATTCAATCCCGCCCTCTGGACATCGATGTCCAGATAGGAAGTTTTTCTCCACAGCCAGCCTGGACTGGAGCCAGGAGGGATGGTTCTTAGCAGCTTAAAACAAATTGTGAAAAATGGGTTCAGCACATCCATCACGGCATGCAGCTGAACAGATGGAGTGCAATTCAAACTATTAACTTAGACTCAGCTTGCTGCTGCTCCAAATTATGTTTCTTTTTACTCTTTATGAAATAATGTGATTTAAGGGGAGGACGGGGAAAGCTAGCACATTTGAAACAAACAGGGACAGGAACAACAGAGGCAAACACTCCCCCACTGTTTGCTGTACCAATCTCTTCATCCTGGGGAAAGATACTGATAGAGACAACTACCACATCTAAGGCAGACAGCCTGTTCTCTCACCCCACAAAGGCCAAAGGACAAAGCAAATACTACAGCCTTTGAAGTGAACTGTTTTCAAAGCAGCAGGAAAGGCAAAATCTTTATTACACACCTAAAGACAGCTCATAATCCGATTTTTGTACACATACGTAGCTTTGCTACAGCATACGGATATCCCACCTGCAATGACAGCTAAAATTGCATCACAAGGCAAACATGCAGTGGCAGGAATTAAAAGTTGCACACACAAAACTCATTCAGGTATTTCTCAGCTAAGTGCACAACTTTGTTTAGCAGGCTTTTAACACGGTGCTGGATTTTTTACACAGGAGTTTTCCAGCTATCTAGTTGAAAAATATAATTTTATCAGAGATGGGTGTGGGACTTTCCAAAGCTCGCTGGAAGATCACAACCCCGGGGACCCACCCACAGCACAGATTTTTGGAATATGTCAAACCTCACCACTCTCATGGCCAGCATTGATGTGAGCTTCCTTCTTCCCTTGCCAGTGATTTTTAGGACCTCGCCAGTAACCCTACAACCTGGAGTCCTTGTCCAGGTGCAGAAGAGACCCACTTGCTACATTCCTCCTCTTCTGTTCCTTCTTGCACAGGATTGCTACACGTTCCTAATGCAGTCAAAAGTGAGAGAGTTAAGAGCCAAAGAGCTCCTTGCTCCCTGTTCTGGCTCCAGGAGTCTAAGAAGCTGAGGGACAGAAGAAGACAGTGCAGAAAAAGTCCTGCTCAGCTCCAGCATGGACAGAACACAAAACAGTCAGGGTTTGTTACAACTTGAAACCTCTGGCTGCTGTCCCAGAGGTGAGACACAAAGGCTCAGAAGTTGTATGAAGAGTCTGGATCTCCAGAGAGAGGCACATTCGCAGAACTGTTCCCCGTACCTGGCTCCAAGCTCCTGCTCCAACACAGGCACAAATGCTTTTCAACACTTTAAAAAAACCCCAAACAGCAGAAGCAGAAATACTTCTCCAAAACTATTTTAATCAAGAAAGAAAAGTAGAAAAACAATCAGCCTGAGGCAAACATCCACCAGTACAAGTTCTCCTCAAACAGTTACTTTTTACATGATGTTTGGCATTTTTCGAGCTCTGGGAATTGCTACATCCACGATACCGCATTATTAAGAAAAGAACTGCATTTCTTAGCAAGAAAGCACTCTGATTAACAAAAACAACGTGTCTGAGATCCCATTTTAAACTCATCATTCCCTCTTGAAATGAGAGAAGAGCTCACTGCAGGAGGATCTGTGTGCTCCACACCTTCCCTAGGACGCCCAGGAGACAGTGATGGTGGCATTTGGCTGGTACTCCACTGGCACAGCTGGTTTTTAATTGCAAATCCAATATAATTTACTGACAACACAAGGGCTGATAGGGAGGAGATAGTGAGCCAAGTGCTACTTTAAAATTAATATGAAATTATAGGTTTGTGCATCTGGTTCTTTCCAAAAGACAGCAAAATCCCATGCGATAAGGAGGACGACATTCCCTGATCCTTATGCCCTACAGATCAGGGCTATTCTTGCCAGCCTTTTGAGCTAGGAGCAAGCCAAACAACAGCCAGGCAGCTCTCAGCTCATCCATCACCCAGGCCCTGGAGGTGCATGGGGGATAAGGGCAGCAGCGAGGGACAGTGCAGGACCCAGGAACCTCAGATGCCCAGTGCCTGCACCTCCCCTGTGCCAGCCCACCCAGCAGGCTCCAGGCCTCTGCAAATGTCACGGGAAACAGCTCTGAAAAGCCAGGGAAAGGCAAGAGGAAAAATCAATGTCAGAGTCATAGTTATTTAAGTTTCCCTTGTCACCTCACAGCCAGGATTTCAGTATCTCTCCAAGAAAGAAAGGAGCATCAAGTATCCCTGCCAGCCAGGCATCTCACCCAGCAGTGCTGTAGCTCAGCTTCTAAGCACACTGTGTCTTTGCAAAACCTGTACCCTCACAGCAAACTCAGACAACTACAGCAAGATCTGACCTTTCCACGGAGACACACGCAGAGCTTGGAGCTCAGGTTTTCCACACGCAACTGGTCATTTCAGGTATCGGATTTGAAGTGCTTTGAAGAGGCCCCATTTCAAAAAATGCCAACCACTTACCCTCTGGGAAAGAGGTGGACATTCAGGTCCCTTTCAGAAGAACAGGCATGCAAAATTTTAGCTGAGAACATTGACTCAAGGCTTATTGCAAGGGACAGGCGGGTGTAATGAAAGAAAGGATGCCTGAGCACAGAGAAACTGCCACAGCATTGACAGATCAAAAGAATAAATAAAAACTCATGACAAGATGACGAAGAGCCTCTTGCACAAACATTCTCCCATCTCAGACCGTATGGGTTATGTCTGCACCACATCCAAAAGCACTACAGCAGTTGCACCAAGTTGTCTTAGATATCAATCATCACTGCAAGTAGTCCTCTAACCTAAAGGAGAAACTTGAGCTCTTTTGAGTATTATCTGGGGTCTCTAATCATTAGAGAGCAACTAAGAAAGTCTTAGTATTTTTTCATGTCTTCTAAAAGCATAGGGCTAATAGTGCTGAACACCAAATGGATTACATAGTTTGAGGGGATATTTCTACCCCTGCAGCTTTACAGTAGTTTTCCTTCACTGAGAAGCTCTAAAGTACTATTTGTCAATAACTGACAATACTAATCCTAAATTTCCTTTAAAAATTACTTTGTGCCTTTGACCACAGTTATTAGACAGAAAACATTTCCAAAGAGATCCCTCTCCCTTTCACAAATACACTGCACACATCTAGGTTTTGTTGCTGTCGCTATTGTTTGTTCAACTTACAGGCACTCCTGAGACAGTGTCAAGAGAAGAGCAACAACAATGATAAACACTAGGGAATGGTTTTGCTGTCAGAAATAATGGAGCCTGGAAAAAAAAAAAAAGGTGACTTGAAGGGGATCTGGTAAAGGTTTTTTCACAAATATATATACCATGGCAAGGATGGTCAAGAATTTGACCATTTACCATCTCTCCTAGTTTAAAAACCAAGGGCCGTCAACCAAAACTGGTCAGATCCAAATTTATAACAAGTGAGGCAGTTCTTGCAGCTGCACAGAGCAGACCTCTGGATGCCCTTGCCAAAGGATACCGTGGGTATGGAAAAAGCTTACATGGGTCAAAATACGAGTGGGTCAAGCACTTGAAGGAGGGCTGCTAAATAGATCAGAGGTTTGGAAGGCTCTCTAAACAAGCTACAATTGTACAGCTGCCTGCCTACAGCTTTTTGAGGCATGATGCTGAGCAAGGTGCAGGATTTACTCTGAACTGGTACAGCTGTCCTTGTGCCCCTTCACAACCCATGTCATTGCAGACTGTACTCTTCAACAACATGGGTCACACCTGGTCTGCAGACTATGCATTGGTTATACTACAACAGAATCTAAAGGTACCATTTCAGCTTCTTCTCTAAGAGCACGACTATTTCTGCTCTGAACATGGCCAGTTGAATTGATTCCCTCAAAACATCCTTAGAACTAATGTGGGAGCTTGTGCCTCTATGCACGGAAGGGAAGGGGAGCGTGCATAAATCCTATTTGGCTATGACAAATTAGCATCTGTGGCAGACCACAGGACCTGGCAGAGAGACCCCAGGAATGAAGACAATTCAGATGTAAGTGCTAAGGGGCAGTTATGCTATAGCATCTACTTCCAGGCTTGAGAGATGCTCTGGGCAAGCTCAACCCAGCAGCAGGTGCAAGTGCACCACAGGCTGTGGTCACTGCTGCCCTCCCGCAGGAGCCCAGGCTGACCACCCAGTTGGCACCTGCGCTCCAACTCTCAGGATGGGGCTGTCTGAGGTGAGGCAAGTGCCAGCAGACTTCCTCCTGCTGTCCCCTGTGTCCTGCTATTCCCAGTGTCCTGCTGCTCCCCGTGTCCTGCTTAGCAGGAGCTGCAGGCTGTGCCATTGCCCCTCCTCAGTGTTCCCACTCCCCTGCCCCAAAGCAGGAGCACTGAGCCCTGCACAGGCCTTTGCTTCCAGAGAATTACTCAGGGACAGTTAACATCCTCCAAGCTCATATTTCACCCTAATTTGGGTTAATTTTTCAGTCTCACTTACACATGAGGCCTCCCCAGAGGATGGCCCTTTCTCTCTCCCTTCTGTCACCCACGGAGGATGCAGACAGCTCTCACCAAAACCAGCCCATTACTTAGTCCCTGCTTTTTTCTGGACTCCACAGCAGGGTTGATACCCACAAAAGAGTAATTAATTTCAAGAAGACTCTTCCAAGCTCACCATTGTCCAGCCACTGAGAAGATTTCCCCAAGCAGTCATCATTTTTTTTTCCCCATGGGCTGAAAGACTAATAAAATCTCTGAGGGAGACTCTGCCCCACCAGTCAACACCAAAACAGACACAATCTTTTAGCAACACATACCTGCTATTCTGTGAAGTCACCTATCAAGGCACACAAAAATTAGGTTTGAGCTTAATTTTTGCATAAATGAGTCACAGCAGGAGCAATCTCCATACACTGCAACCTGCTGCCAGAAGGGAAAAAACAATGCTATCAGAAGAAAACATGTGGCAAGCCCCGCCATTTCCCCAATACTGTAAAGCCTCATTCTGGTAAGATACAATATTTTGCTTGGTGTACTTTTTGTCATGCAAAGGGAGCTCAGTGCACTGAAAGGCTGCCTAGAGCCACCTGCAGAACAATTCTGCCCCTATCCTTCACCCTTTTGCTTTAATGTTTAAATGGTGCAACCAAAAGGATATTGATCCCTTGTCCTCCTCCTCATCCACTCCTGCCACCATCCCACCACATGGACCATCTTTCCTAAACCAACTCAAAAAGCTATTCATTGCTCATTCAAATTCCTCCCACTGCTGAGCCAACTAAGGATGGCTAAGTGGCGAGGTCAGCCAGGAGCAATTTATACAATAATTGGTATGGAAATACCACAATCAGTGGGGAAATATCAAAGCACGGGCAAACTAGACAGGAGCCGCCAACGAAGCTCTTTGTTCTTCCAACACCACTGCCTTCCCTCATCTCTGCTTGCTGCTCTGTCTCACAACCACTCACTTCCACAGCAGATGTTTACTGTCTTTTAAGAAAAATGTTTTCAATAAATATGAAAGAGATGACATTTCTTTTAATCACCATAGATTGTTGTGGCCTGTGACTAGCTCCCCAAGTTCTGACTGTAAAGGAGGTCTTGTACCTCTGCTATAATTATGCAACCAGTCAGACATCCAACCCCCTTGCCAAGATCAGAGCCGTTTTACATCCTTTGGTTCTTCTCAGATCTGGCCCTTATATTGACAGAAGACTTCCTTATTTTCCCCAGTATGGCATTGATATTCTGCAGATGCACAGTGTGAAATGTGACCTTGCCCTTGTGATTCCTCACCCCCCCCTTTTTTAGGCAAACTACATCCTATATGGATGTCACATTCCTGTAAATGCTCCTTCCTTGTGTCTACAATTAGGCATGTTAAAATATGCTCACTTTAACACCACCTTAGAACAGCATATTCTTGAGCCACAGATCATCTGTATTACTACAACCTTTAAACTTCTAAAAATGCTGAAAGGATGAAAGAATAATTTGTTATCTACATTGGACTCTGAGAAAACAAGAAACAATAGGCTTGGACTTGAAAAGAAGAGATTCAGGCTGGTCATGAAATGCTTCATTTCCCAGAAGCTAGTGAGGCACCAGAGAGACTGCTCCGTGAGACTCAGCCATCTCACACTATAGCTTCCTCTAATAGACATTTACTTTCTTCAAGAATACCATAAGGCAGAGATGAACCTGCCCCAGGGGATGCACGACACAAGATCTCCCTGCTCTTACAGTTCCATCATTCTCGATCATCCCACCAGAAAGTGTATTTAAAGTTACTTTGCTGTACTGAAGCCTGAAACTACTCTTTAATCTAGTACAGCTTTCCTTTGAAAAGCCACCAAGCTCAGCGTCCAGAAGCCAGCCAGCCACGCCTGTGGTCAGAAAAAAGAGCAATACCCAAAATAACCAAAGGAAGGAGGATGGCTGGGCAGCCATTCTGCACACAGATCCCTGAGCTCTGGAGCTCGTGGTGCTCAGCCTCCTTACTTCACATGAGCTTTGAAGCAGTTGGTGGCACAAGATGTACTTGATGTAAAAGGTGAGTAACAACACATGCTGGTGCACGAGGGACAGACTGAGCTGGCTGCCTGCTGGTTCAGATTCATAATGGTAAATGACTGTTAGGGGCTCAAACATCTTTGTGCAACACATCCACTGCTGGCTGCAGTTTTATTGTTTTCCTGCAAAGATGCAGAGATAAAAGAATCCCTTATAACCTGCAATCCTTGTATTTACCAAAGTTTTGTCCAACCCCACAGTATGCCACAAAGCTCCAGCAGCACTACAGGCTCTTTTCTATACTTAAGATAGAGGTTGTCCTGTGAATCATTTAATCAACTATTTCTCTTCCTCCAAGGTCAGAACATGACCTTTGCAGCCCTTTTCCATCTCCCAGATCAGCATGTTCTTCACATACTGCACCATCGTTACCCTTATCATTATGGGAAGAACACGCAAGCAGAAGCTCCCTGGCAGATTATGCTTATATTGGGAGTATGCAGGCAGGAAGTGTTGGATTGCCCACGCAGTACTTCTAACTTGCACTGCTCCTGATCCTCAGGATCCTTATCCTCCTTATCCTCAGGAGTTTCTTCTTTACAGCCTATTGAATACATGCCCCAGTGACTTGTATCACTGATGCTGGCTCCAGGTCTGGTTAAGCACTACAATACACAGCAGCACTTACAGGGGTCTGCTGGAATGCCCAAGGCAATGCCTACTTTTATATTTTCCAATGAAAAGCAGTGATGGCTTCATTACTACCTCCCCAGCCTGAGTTTTGAAACTGTCATCACAGGTACTCCCTGTAAGATTTAGTGCACACCTGCACAAAAAGTGAAATCTCCTAAGATTCCTATGTGTGTTTTTTCTTCCGCTCTTTTTGCTCTTAAAATACATGTAAGGACACACCATTTATCCTGGTGTCTCTAGTACTGTTCCCAGAGCTCTAAAAGATTCAGCATTGCCATTCTAGTACCAAGGCTATGAAGCACCAACACGCATTTTGGACTGCTGAACTCCTAGCTGGTTTGTGCTCCCACCCTATCAAGAGGAAGGGTTGAAATGAAATTGTTTTGAGCATCAAAGCTAGGCAGGAAATTTCTGACATAGTTCATTATGCCCTGCAGCCCCTGTATTTCTTTTTATTATCCTTCTTTAGTCTTCAAGTCCTACAAGTTCAGCATCCAGGGTCACTCTAAGAATTGTCAAACATCATTCCCTGTGCTATCACTCACTCTCAGACAATAAGAAACTTCATTTTGTTTCACAGTCAATAACGTTTTAATGTCACTTCTTTCTTAGTCTTCCTGCATGCTCTGCGATCCCTACCAATATCAAAAAACAGAATGTCCCTATTATTGCTGTAATTCACCTCATAACATCCCAGATGCTTAAAATACTCTCCCAGGAGAAAAGAGTGTAAAGTCCCAAATCTCACCTTCACATTATCCTTGCCAAAAGGAAACAGCATTTACTACCCAGCTTTTCATTAAAGGAATTCCCTCTCTTTCATGAGGAGATTTCTTAAATTACTTCTGATGCATGGAGAGCCTGATTTCTTACCTTCCCTCAAATTTATATTTCCTGCTTCTTGTTCTCTTTTTTTAAAACACAGGGAGGAAGGACAGACATTCAAGTGCCTCCCTCCATCTCCAAATGGAATCACCAGTGTTTTGGCCCATCTTTACATACTCCTTGAAGTTGCTTATTTGGTTTCCTTCCTTTCCCCTTGCTCCAAGTGACTCCAGATTTTCCCTTACTTTGGTAAGAATGACATTTAGGAGTTCAGCACCCTTATTTTCTCTAGGACCTTCACTTGCATCCTTGTTCTTCCGGGCAGGGCTAGTGCATCTCCTTTTCAACCTCCAAACCGAAAGCCTCAGGCAGCCATTTATTAATTGCTTAACCCCGAATTGATTACCTTCTAGAGAGAGAAACTTAACAATCTGTTAAATATTGACAGGCTGGAAGAGCTGATGACAAACTGCATTGCTACAAATCCCTTCCTACCTCCCAGAGCACACCATTCCTCCAGCACTCCAGCTGAATCCTTAGGCATGGGTCTGCACCTGCTCCCCACCTCCTTTGGAGCACATAGCTCTATAGAAATAACACTAAAAAAAAAAATTCTAAAATGTAACATCTAGAAAAGAATACAACCAGGAGCAATCTCTCCCTCTTCCTTCTGGCATGCTAAAGAAACATTTGTGCCCCTCAGCCATGGCCATGAGCATGAGAGAACATTCAGTTTGCAAGGCAAAGCTGCCATTTTGTACTTCTTCAGCAGAAAGAGCTTTCAAGCAAACAGCAAATTGACTTATCCCCAAAGTCAAGTGTATTGGCTAAAAGCATGCATGTCTCCAAGATAATTTTCCCACCCCACCATAGAGGATCACAAGAATATGAAGTGCAGCCATATAACAGCAGACAGTTCCCATTTCCTCCCCACATATTCATCTGGATTCTTCCCTGTTCACTAAGCAGCAGCAGGATGCTGCCTCTCAAACTTCTGTGATTCAGTCAGACAGCATTCCTGAAAGACAGACAAAGATCCAGGGAGATTCTTCAGCTACCTGCTGCCTCTAATTGCTAATTAAAATGTTAGAACTCCTTGTCTGCATACACTACAATTTATTAGTCTGACATGCTACACAGACTATCAGCAGTTGTCACCAAACCACCAAGGCTCTCATTTCAAATGGGAGGACAGGAGCTTTCTGGCATTTGGAAAGGAAAACAGAACAAAACAAAACAAAAAAAGGAGATGTAGAAGCATTTATGTCACTATTTCTTCCAAGCTGGGAGGGAGAAAGGTACAATCATTCCCTCGAAGCACAGTACTATCAATGAGTAAGAAGGACAATCAGATGCGATTCTCCTCCCTGAGGAGGAACAAGTCCATGCACCAGTGCGATCTGACCAGCTGGAAAGCACAGGAAAACACTTTTTGTGTTTCATACTAAATAAACAAACAAACCCCAGCCCACAACTGCGAGGAGTAACTGCACACTGGCACAGGTTGCCCAAAGAGATTGTGGAGTCCGCATCCCTGGAGGTATTCAGAAGCTGTCTGGACATGGTCCTGAGCAATTTGCTCTAGGTAGTCCTTGAGCAGGGGGTTTGAACCAGATAACCTGCAGAGGTTTCTTCCAACCTCAACCATTCTGTAAAGGACACTCCAAAAGGATTTCATTCATTCACCACTGCTGTAGACTCAGTTACCTTAGCTCAGCACTAAGCACTTACTCAGAGCAGCCTCATTGCACCAGCTCCCCTACAGAGAAAAGGTGGTAAAAACACCGTCATGCCAGGAGACTCAGTTTAAAAACGTTGTTTCCAAACGCAGTTAAACTGGTCTAGGTACCAGCTGCCATTGCAAAAAAACAGTCTTGCCTTCCCACTCACTTTATTCCTAGCAACATACACACACTCCTCTCCCTATGCTTGACCTCCACACAAGCTGAAAAAAGAATGACCCAAGGAAAGAGTCATTTGTTTTCACTAAGAGAGCAGGAATGCTTTCTCTCTTTTGGGGGACAGGGGCAAACAACCCTTTTAACTAGCAGCTGGGATAGTCCACTAGCTCAAGCACACTGTGAGACAGCACCTTCAGACAGCCAGCAGATATGTCAAGAGAGGGCTGGGAAGGACAGCCGGGCAGCCTGTGAGGAAGTGCCAAGGTCACTCTCTGCTGGGGGACTCTGATGGCAGGTTTCTAACAGGCTTTGTGGCAAGGCAGCAGGTGAAGCAGTGCTGCAGGTGCTCACTGCAGGTTACTCCCCATCACAGAGAGCAAAATAAAAGGGCTCCAAGCCACCACTTTCAGCAAACAACCCTAAGAGCAGGAGACTTAATGAAGCCTAGCTTCCCATGCCTTCAGGAGGGAGGCTGTCTCTGAGACTAATGACTTGACTGCAAGCTCCAGCTGGAGTTTCTCCTGCAGCTGGCACAGTCATTTGGAGGCACTGTCGAAGCCCTTGAAGAAAAGGGTTTCCTTCAGTCCCATTACCGCCCTGACTCAGCTACCTACTCTTCACAAGGCTTGCAGGAACTCGTTTGTTTCCAAGCTCTCTACTCCTGTCAAATTTGCGTAAAATTGGCCAAAGGGCTTCCAGGTTATCCGGAAAGGGGTGGCAGAGGCAGCATGATCAGATAAGCCCTCTTTCTCTGAGAACCCAGCCTGAGGAAACACAATGAGAGGCAGAGGCTGGGAATCAAAAACCACAGAGGGAAGAAGCACTAAAAAGGCAAGGTAGAACAAGGCTAAGAAGGGCTTTAAAAGGGAAGACATGCATCTTGCATTTGGCACAGCAGAGGAGGAGGAACTAATTTGAGAGTTCAGGGGAATCAGCAGACAACAAAAAAACCTGAGCAGATTTCAGAGGCAGAGACGGATAGGAAATGCTGCAGCTTACACTCCTTAAGCAGAAAGACCCAGGTGCGTGCACACGCATATTAGTAAGCACCAGAGACAGGTTAAAATTTTGAGCTGAACAGAAATATGAGCTTGTAACACCAGCAGAGAGAGGCCAGTCAATTTTTTATGAGTGGACAAAATTACAAGGAGGAAGAGATGGACAGGGTCATAGAAAAGACCCCTTGCAGCCACACAAAACCAAACCCTGAAGCTTGTATACAGGGTAAACTCATGAGGTCATAAATAAAGCTCTGTCAGAGAGGCAGGAGAACACAAAGACAACAGAGCTTGGAGGAAATCTCTCCAGAAAGAGACCAAAACTGGTTATTGCAAGGTCAGTTACAAAGTCAGGAAAGGTAACTTTTGATCACAACCGAGATGTAGAGCAGTGGGGGCTATTAAGAAAGCCCTTGCAAAGTAAATCACAGAGACAGAATAAAGTGGCAGAGAGCTGGGAGGCAAAAGCTCCAGACAGAGCATCCCCTGGGGCTTGCGGAGGACACAGCAGCTGCTGGAGGAGGAGGGGATAAAGCAGCTTTGCATTGAGGGAGAGAGGCTATGAGTAGGAAAACAAATTACAAAGACAAGGGAAAATTAGCTGGGATCCTTAAGACAAGCAAAAAGGTTAGAAATTCTACCTTTGTGAAAAGCAGAGAGAAGGAACGCAGGACAGAGCAAACGAACAGGTATGGACAGACCCTCATTTGTATGCCAGTTCCATTCATAAAGTTGCTACAGTTTGAGAGGCAAATCTGAAGGTGGAGAAAGGGCTACCCAAGCTTGGGGGGAATATCACTAGCAGCATTCTGTAAAGTAAAAGTTAAAAGTGTTTACAAGAGACAAGCAGAAAGGGAGGAGGCCAAGCTCTGAGATGGGGAGGTCACTGTGGTCAGAGGGCTCGTGCCGGCCTCACACCACTGCATGACAGCAGGAGAAAAAGCAGCAGACGGGGAGGCTGGAGATGGGAGACAGGGTGGAAAGAATGTCCTGGGGGTAGGAGGAGATGCCACTGTGTTGGTGGTATAAACAGCTATAGGGCAGAAATACTGATAAGAGAAGATGAGTGGGGGAAATCCAAGTTCAGGGCGCCAAAAAAAAAATTAGCACCAGGAGTGGCAGGGGAGGAGAAAAACAGAAAGACCCTGAAGGGGAGGAGCAGTGCTGGCTGAAAATCAAGACATGCAAAAGCCTGGCTGGCAAGCCAGGTACCTCGTTATGGCACGGGTGATCCAGACACAGGGAGGAAAGGCTCTGGACTAAGAAATAGCATCTGCTGAACAAGAGGGGCCCCAGCCCTTGGCACCAAGACAGGAACCACACACAAGAGATGCAGAGAAAGGGACATGACCTTAATGACTGCAAGTCTCATTTGATGTATGGAGTCTGGGAAAAGCTGCAAGTTGGATATTTTCAGGATTACAGAAACAGCTCAGCAACACCACACCTCGGGCACCAGTCCAAATGCCCTTCTGCCTCTCAGAGCAACGCGTCTCGGCATCCATCAGATGAGATGGGGCAGCACAGCCCGAGAGATGCTCCAAAGGTGATACACCCTGACTTCAGCAAGTGCAGACTTGCCACTTTGTAGGACTACAGGTTTGTCTGAAGGTCTGAAAGAAAGCAGAGTCCCAGCTTCTAGACACAGATAATGTGTTTGAGGGTGACTAAACAGCATTTGTCACTAAACTAAAAAATCTTTCCTGATCAACTGAGAAAAGGAAGGGTGGGGAATGAAGTAAATCTTTCCTCTGCTGATACACCACACTGTGCATCCTCCTGCCTATACTCCCCAGTGAGCAGATATATGCAGAAGTTTTCATCTTCAGTTACTTTCTTAGCAAAGCCTAGTCCCCTCTGATCAGGGAGTTAAGGAAAGGCTTACACAGCTACCAGGGAGGGAGGGTTTTATTTATCTGATTTCAACATGCCCAAGTTATCAGACTCTAGAGGAATTCAATTAATGAGAATAAAACTCTTGTTTGATGCAAGTCTGGAAGGGTGCAGTGGGTTGTTTTTCTCTGTAAATAGCTGCACCCCAGAGATTTTACACTGATTATAAGCCTTAACAGCGACCGACTGATGCAAGTTGAACAGATACAGCAGCTGCACCAAAACACCACACAAGCTCCATATCTGTCGGGGACTGATAGAGCTGGAGGAGACCAGCACAAAGACAGGGAGAAGGGAGGGCTGCAGGGCCAGGAAGCTGGGACAGCAATCCCAAAGGCACTGCTGAGGCCATCCCCCTCCTTACCTCCTGGCAGCACACTGCAGGTGGTGAGGGTTGACACTAGCACAGCTTTTTGACTACCTGCCTGCAGCAGTTCTGAAATGTCACCTCCCAAGACGAAGGCAAAATTAAATGTCCTGCACAAGCTTGTGAAGCAAGGCTCGGGCACCACAGGCACTCGGCTGCTCCTGGTCAATGTCCCATGGCACACAGAAACCAGCCCCGGTGCCCAAGCCAGGTTGTCCCTGGCTGGGAAGGTACCCCCATGCCCACAGAGCCACCTGCTCCTCACCAGGCCCTGGGGCACCTGGCACTTGCTCAGGGCTTCCTGTCACCACAACACCCCTCAGTCCCTGGTGAGGAGGGAGGATGACCTGTGGGGGCAGCAGGGGCGAGGGGACCACGGCTCACACAGCCTTCGATTCCCATCTCAGGCCAGGTCACTCCGCATAAAGGCACTGAGCTGTCACCTCCTGGGACAGAGCTCCCGCCCTTCCTGGCAGCGTCTGTCCCCACTGGCTCTGCCCAGGCCATGCCCTCTCACCCACGGCCACCCAGCAAAGGGGCACAAAAGGGGCATAACCTGTCTCCCAAAGGGCTCCAGCAATCTCAAGGGCTGGCCACAACATTTTAAGTGTGGCAATGGTCACGCCTGGGCTCGGGTTGGCCTCCGGCACTGTGAAAGAGGACGAAAGAAAGAACTCTGAAGGCAACATAGGCTTTGGAGAGTTTTACTCAGATAATCCTCTCCTAAGGTTGGCCAGCTGGCTTTAAAGGGAACAGACGGAAGAACATTACAAATCACTGAACTGATGGGAACCAAACACAGGACGCAAAACTCTTCTCATACAAACGTTTCTTTTTAAATCCTGCCATGAAGATAAGCACAGCTCCCAACACTGCTCCCAGGCGGTACTAGTCCTAGGAGATTTACCCAATGTTTATTCAATGCACATTTCTCCAAAACCCACATGGTATATCCAGCCAGGAAACCGAACAAACATCCATAATTTCCTTTGACACCTCCTAGCTGCACTGTTCTGACAAAAGCAACCAGAGCCATCCAGTACCACTGCATGCCAAAAAAAAAAAAAAAGGAAGAAAAGAAAAAGAGAAAAAAATAAAATAAAGAAGAAGCTCTGTTATTCCTATTTCCTTATTAAACCCCATCAACACAGCGAGCCAGCAAGAGGGAGGAATCACAGCCTGAACCAGCCAGATTCCATCAGCTGGTTAGGACAGCACCAATAATACCTCCTGGCTGTATACTTGGGAAAGACATGTAGGTGTTTCTATAGTCTACTTACACAGAAACCTCAGGAACTCTCCCCTCTCTTCCCTAAGGGAGATTCAAGACATTTGAGGTTTAACAACTGCAACAAACAGCGTCCTCTTACTAGAGAAAATATTCAGGAACAAGATAACAAGAGACACGGTTACTGAAACAGGATGAAAACATGGGAAAAGCCTCTGGGGTCTAAGCGCTGCCCTAATGACTGCAGACTGCTACTCAGAAAATCTGAATTCAAGTATACAGCTCTCATCACCACTTGCAGATCAAATAGGAATGGCAAGATGCAAATCTTGCTGCCTGCAAAAGAGGTAATCTAAGACACCATTTGTGAGGAACCCACTAGCAGTGCCACAGCCCCTCCAAACACAAAGAAATAAAAACCTGCAAATGCCCTTGATCTTGTACTCATTCCCCAGTAGATTACTGTGCTGAACCCAAACATCACCACTTTAATGTCTGGAGCAGTTGAGGGCACAGTTATTATTACACATGAAATAGCAAGGGTATACATTCTCTATTCAAATTCGATTGCAGACATGGCAGATGGGTTAAAAAGACGAATTAGAAGGAAAATAATGTCAACTATTCTCCTTTAAAATAGTTTTAAGACCACTATCTTATTTATTTCACAGCCAAGAGGTAAAGCAATTCTACAAAGCCAACTCAAAATTAGCAGATATATTTTCCCTTTACACTAGAAAAGAATGCAGATGTTAAACCTATTATATAGACAGTGAAGTGTCATCAGAGCAAAGAAGCAAAAAATAGCTAAGTTATCTGTAAGATGACTAAGCAAATGGATTTTCAAAAATATGCTTTCAAATACGACACCCTTTTCTTAGAGCTGCATACATCCGTTTAGCTTTGTTAATTTCTCAATTCTTTCTTTTGATAATTTATTTTTGGCCTCCCACTAGCATACTTCCCCAGAAGCCTCACTTCACCCTACCCACACTCAAGATTTGCATCCACATACGGAGGATGATTTAGAAAATGATGCTGATCACCCCAGTAACTATGGAGAATCTCTATTGCAGCACTTTTAGGATCATGTACATGCATTTCTTTTACATCTGTCCATCCACCAGAAAACTGGATTCCTGCTGTCCCCTACCCTCATTTCTACTCCCTCCTCATCATCCCCACCTTTCTCAAGGGTCTTCATGACTCCACTGATACCTTCCAGGAGTGACGAATCCTTTCTCATCTGACCCTTGCTCCTATCATTTTTGCAGGTAAGAAACAGCCCACCTCTTTTCCACGCCACCAGCAGTGCTGGCAGAAAGAGGCTACATGATGCCACCTCAGGAACAGCAGTGGTTAGAGGAATGGGAGCAGCAGAGCTGGGTACTGCTCCTGCAGCTGGGGTGGGGGCCACATTCCCCAGCACTTTACCTCACATGCTGCCAGCAGCCAGGTTTAGAGGCAGCTGCTCAGTCATGGCCATGCTCCGCTGTGCATCTCCCTCTTCCACCGACACCCAGATATCTCTGTAAGGAAAATTACCCTTTCCTCAGATTACATTTCTTTAGGGACTTAGTTGGCATCCACACAACTGCAGTCTCTGGTAATCTACATTTCTGAGGTAACAGCAGTAGTTGGTGCTTGGCCAAACGTCCCACCGAGTCATTTTTCCACCACACCAAAGCCCTGCATATGGCTCCCCTCTGACTCTTCCTCACAGAGGGATGGGTACCCTAAAGATGGTGATTAAAGATTGGAATGGGCTGCCCAGGGAGGTGGTGGAGTCATCCCCCCCAAAGGTGTCTAAGTGCCACTGCTTGTGGCACTCAGTGCCATGGTCTGGTTGACATGGTGATGTTCAGTCATAGGTTGGACTGGATGACCTCAGGAGGGCTTTTCCAGCCTAATTGATTCCGTGATTCTGAGGCAGCTTCTGCTGCCTGCCTTGTCTGCTACCAGGAACCCAGCCCTCACCCTTCAGGAGCCAAGCACAAAGCCCTGGGATCCCCTTCCCAGCAAGCAGACTTCCAAGGCTCAAACCCATTACACTGAGATCATTAGGATGCTTTTAGTAATGTATCCCAGTGGATCTGCTAGAGCAGCTGTTAGGCACTTGACACACAGCAAATCTTTCCTCACACTCACCCCTCTCATCCCTACACTCTCCCCCAAAACAAGCCAGGCTGAAAAACCAAGGGGATCCAGATGAGAGCCAGAAGAAGGGTGACAACAGCTTAACAGGGGCAGGCTTCTAGGAAGAGGTGACAGAACTCTTTCAGATCAGCCCCTTGCCTCCCCTACACTACCCCATACTGCTCAGGGCAGTCTCAGACAGCTTTCCCCATTGTTCCAGGAGGAAACAAACCGCCTTTCCACCACACATTTACAGCCACATTCTTTCCTGCAAAGACTGAAAGAAAAAAAATTAGCCCAAATACCAGGGCCAGGTACAAATCAAAATAACCACTGTGGTGAGTGCTGCCTTTCCTTCACTTGGTGGCCACAGGGCAGCCAAGATCCTTCCAAGCTCCCTCGAAGTGCCCAAGATAAAGAAAACCTGTGGCATCCGCATGTGCATAGCAACTGGCAGTGTACAACCTTTATTACAAAGTTACTCCATTTAAAAGGTAAGCGGGGTGATCTCCCATGACTTGCCCTGCAAAGGCAGAGGAAGCCACAGTGGAAGCAACTTTTTAGCTCACCTCTCCCACCCTCAGCAGTGGAGGGAGGTGTAATTCCAAGGACATCATGGGAGAGCTCTCACTGTGGTGGAGAAAGGGGTTGACCTGCATCTGCAGAGGGACCCTGATGGCACAGCTGGAAAATTCAAGAGGAGTGGATGAGGTGTAAGACCAGCAGAAACTAGGAAATAAAAATAAAAAATAGTCATCTCAGGCAAGACTTACACACACACAAGAATCAAGACAAGGTCCCACTGTGCTCTAATGATGATGGCAGTATCTGAGAGATCACCTCTGAACACACTACTCCTCACATCTAGGCAAGGGCAAGAGGTGGGAGAAATAGCAACTTGAGATGAGAAAATCATGTTTCGATATCTAAATATGAAGATGAGCAGGTAGATTTACACCCTTCTTGTAGCCCTTTGGACTCTGGACAACTTTTGCCCCTCTGCAGTACAGGTATCTGAGGCTGAACTCAGAGTCCTACTCGCACGAAAGGTACCTGAAATTAAACTCGTTCAAGTCCAACTCATTTACAGCAGAAAGGAGTAAGTGCTTGGTGAACTTCAAGCATTTGGCAGCTACACACTCTAGATTAGATTTAACTGCCAACTAGCTCATGGCATGGGACTGATTAGATGTAACAGCTCCTAACATGCCAGCGACCCATAGATTAACTGTGCTGCTGTTACACTGATGGCTGGGATGAATCACAGCAGCTCCACGTTACAGTCACATGGGCTGTGCCCCACGAGCCTGAAGGGGTTGGCAAGGAGAGCTCTCATTCACACGGGACAAGCAAGAGAGCTTGTGCAGGTAAGTAACACCACCGAGCTCAAAGTAAAAATCAATTTTCTTCTTTTTCTAACACCAGGAGTGAAATCAATCAGGGCATAACAATCTCTTCCATGCTACGTTTTCTTCCAGGCATAAGAAAAAAGCAGCCTGTTTGCTTACAGACAGCAAGTGAGACCTCAGCCCTAACACTGCATATATCCTCCCCCAAAAATCCCATGATACCTTTTAAGCCACTCTCTCTACTTCAAGGAACCAAGAATGGAGACAGAGTGACTTGCCTACAATTATATCACAAATCAGAAGAAAGCACTGGAATTTGCACGCTGTGACTCCTGCCATAGGTGCCGGATAACACTGCAGGCATAAAGGTCAAACCCTTCAGCAGGAGCTCTCAAGATATTGTCTGCAGGCCACAAGCAGCCGGCAGAAAGCTGAAGGATGGCACCATGCCAGCCCAGTTTCTCTTGGTGTCCATGTCCTTGGTTGAAAAGCGCCTTAGCACCTGGCAGGGCAGTTAAGCAATCATCCCCCGCAAGACAGAGCAGACATCCCTCCTCCGTAATGGGATTAGACAACAGAGCAGGAAGATGGGGTACGGGGAATCTCCAAGGGAGAAAAGCAAAGCTCGACAGCTTATTCAGGAGGGTGGAAGAAGCTGAGGGCCAAGGGCTGTATGAGAGGGGAAGGAGCAGAAAGCACTGAGTCAGGGAGATGAGATGAAATGATACAGTGAGAGGGGGCAGAGCACTTTGAAAGCGCACCGGAGATAAAGGCATTCAGATAATTGCTCAGAACGGAATAAATATTAGTAAGTACTATAATTACCTTGAATGCTTTACAAAGCTCTAAGAAGAAATATGACTAGAAAAGGGGCTGGCACACACATGCTTGTTGGGAAGCTCCTATTTCATGCTATCAAGAAGGAACCAACAAGGCCTGACACCCAGGTTGGTAATTTCAGTTTGGCAGCCAGCCAGAGCCCTTTGGCTAGAGCCTAGATACTGGGTAACTAGAGTTAATAAGTGCCAGATTCCAGCAGTATGATTTTCCAGAGTACTGAGCTTCTGGATGACTTCTGGCAACAACTGCCTTCTCATACTCATGGTCCAGCTTCTCTTTCAGAGAGATTTGGAGGAACCTGGGCAGATTCCCATGCTCATGGTGATGATGATGAATGGAGACAAAATGATTAATCCAAGATGACAAAATCTTCATTTATCTAAGCAGCCAAATCTTAATAACTTTGCTGTCACGAGAGATCAGAGACCTTCTTTCCCAAAGAAGCAACCAAAATCTTTGCTATTTTGGGACTCAGTATTTCATCTTCAAGCTTCAATTTCTCTAAAAGCTTCAGAAACTATCCATTTCACAGCAGCCTGGGTCAGTGTTGAGCTCCTCTCAAACACAGAACAGACATTTAGCGCTACAGAGTCTGTTGAAAAATAGATCTACCTCACCGCCTTCTCCCATCTCCCTTTGACAAGCTTATCAACTTCCACACAAAGCTCAAAAGCCATAAATGTGACAGTAAGCCTTAGGCAGACACATCAGGAACGCAATGCAGGACAACCAACCACCATGAAAGCAAACAGAAAAAAAAACCCCACCCCCAAAACCCCCAAGATGCACCATCATTCCTTGTTACTGGCCCTGTAATCACAATGACTCCAGAGGGGAACATATTTGCTGAAAGACAAAGCTTTTGTGAGCAAATGAAGGAACACCAGGCAAATGACACCAATTCCAGAGTCATGGCATTAGTTAAAAAAAAGAACAACTCAAAACTTAGCAGTGCAGTGACAGCTATCAAAAATCACTTCCCAACACATCAGAGCCTGATGAGCTGTTTTGCAATGGGCAGAAAAACAATATTCAGAACACCAAAGCAAACAACTGGCCTTAGTATAATGCTTGACAGTGCTAATGGCTGTGTAGTTGCCCCACATGCTGCTCTGGAACCCAGCAAGGCCAGCTTTGTCACCAGACACTGCGCTGGAATCTCCTTATTCCTGCACTGCAGCAGCAACCTCATCCTCTCCCGGCCAGCAAAGCCTTAAATCTGCCAAAATCAGAAGAGACAGCAGAAGTGCTAGATGATTTTTCAAGTCCCAGATGGATCAATATCTTGTTTGGAAAGAAGTCAGCCAAGAGGAGTGGTAAGTATACTGCTCAGGACCAAGACAAATAAGGACAGATCCTTACTATCTCAGTTTATTTTGTACTCGGGAGTCTTTGACACTTGAAAAGCTATGGGCATGCTGTAAGACCTGGCATTTGGTAAGATTGATCCTTCAGAGCCTGTTCTCCTCTATCTTTCTTATCAGTTGTGTTCTTCACCTTCCTTTTCCTCCTAATGCTTTCCCTTGGCTGATCTTTTTTACAGACTGGAGAAGAGCAGACTCCAGGGAAACACCACTGCAGCCTTTCAGTACTCAAGCGGGACTTATAAAAAAGATGGAGAACTACTTTACAGGTGGCCAGATAGCGACATGACAAGAGGGAAGAGTTTTAAATGAAAAAGGAGAGATTTAGATAAGATTTTAGGAGGAAATTCTTTACTCAGAGGGTGTTGAGGCACTGGAACAGGCTGCCTAGAGATGCTGTGGATTCCTCATCCCTGGAAGTGCTCGAGGCCAGGCTGGACGGGCCCTGAGCAACCTGGTATAGTGGGTGGCATACCTGTCCATGCTGGGGAGGGGGTGTGGAAGTAGGTAATCTTTAAGGTTCCTTCCAACCCAAATCATTCCACAAGTCTGTGATCTTTATCCCATTCCTCCACTTAACAGTGCACCACCTCTTCCTTCCCGGTGGATCGTTGCCCAATAAGAGCTGGGAATGGACCTAGACACACCAAGGAACTGCCAGTACAGGAATAAAATCAGGAAAGAGGAGCCATAGGAGGGTTCAGGCAGTGGTTTCAGCCAGAAACTACAGTTTAAACACTAAGCAGGACAGAGCAAGCAGCCTCTGTCAGGAGCTGCTAACACTTAAGAGAGTGGCTGGATCAAACACTGGACTCACTGGAGGGCTGAGCAACTGGGCACACATCCTTGGACCCACAATAATGAGGCCCTGGGGCACAGAGCACACACACTCCAACAAACTGGAGCAACCCAGCCAGATGAACTTGCCATGCCCTCCAGCCACCTGCCTCCTCAGCACCCCCCTTTCCCTGAGACCCGACAAACATCTGCAGGGCCACATGAAAAATAGATCTACTTTCATGTCAGACACACACACAGTCCCTGTATGTATTTACTGGGTTGCCAAGTTAGCTTGGAGATCAATCACGTCCCTCCATCCAACTGGTCCTCATTTGAGCACCCTGACCTGCACCCTCCCCTGCCTGCCACACCAGGCAGGAACCAGGCTGGAACATCTCCTTTCAGGAGCATGCTTTCCCTGCTTTTTGGCATTTGTGTCAGTACTGTGTAACAAGAGTACAAGTCCTGAGTGTCAAAGCCTTACCCTTTCTGAGAAAGGCTTCCCATCACTTAGCTGAGATGGTCTGGTTTTGTGCTCATGTTCAATTACTTAGTGAAATGTGACTTTAGCAGCAGCAAGCAAGGCAAGACTTCCTTTTGTCTCATTGCCACTTGCTAATTAAACCTAACAAGAAAAAGCTTACTGACTTACACAATTTGAAACATGCTCCTGATGGAGACACGGTGAGCAACAGGTTAGATCTGGAAATGACATATATGTTCAGAGACACCCCAGACCCACTGAAGGTAGCTGCAGACTCAATTTCTTTGCCTTGCAATGTGATCAAACCCAGCTTTGTCAGGAAAGGCTCCATTTTAGCCTCTTCATGGCTGACAAGAAACAGATGCTAAACGTCTCCTAATACTCTAACACAGAGAACTATTCCTTAAGATTTCATACGACTAAGAAAGAAATGCCAGTATAAAAATGGAGTCAAAACCAATTTAGCAGGTTATCATCAAGAAGTATTTAGGAACTTCAAAGCCAGAGGCAAACCACAATACGGCAGTTTTCAAGACACTGGCTGGAGGGCCTAAACGTCCTTGATATCAGTAGACAAGTCAAATCATGAGCTGAAGAACCTCAGCAACAAGAAGAAAACACTACTGTGCTGGAAAATCTTCCACTTCCTTTCAGGTGATTTTCCTGGTGCTTTAAGTTCCTGGGCAGGGTCTGCAGATTGCTAACTACCAGACAGCAAAGAGCACTCTTTCAGGTTACAGCACCCTGATTCCCTCAAGGTAAACCAATGAAAACACCCCTGGCTTCAAAGTAGACTGTATAACCTTTTAAGACAATGGCTGAACCCATGCCTGATTTTGTAGGGATAAGAAAGAAACCAAGAGAGACCAAAAGAAAAAAATTTTGAAAGATTTTTTTTTTCCCCCAAAAAAGGCAATTTCCCGGTCAAAAAAAACCCTCAGCAAGCCTCCCAACACTGAAGCGATGTTCTCCCTATGATCCTCTCTCTCCCACCCCCTTCCCTGTGGTCTGCAGCACTGTTTATTCTGACTTTCACTTTATATAATGGGTCTGGTAGAAGTGTTCTAAGTACACATTCGATTTGCAATAAAAACTGCTTTAATAAAGAGATCTAACTTGACGGAAGGTCAACTAAAAGACAACAATTCGCATAAACCAAAACCTCCTGTGTAAATAAACAGGATTTGCAGGAGCCTCAGGATGTCAGACAGTCTGGCCAAGACTGCAGGGAGGGAGTCTGCCCATGAAGAATTACGTTCGGGGATGCACAAGAGTGGAGCCTGCCAGCCCGGCTCCGATGGCTGCAGCAGCCTCCCACCTCTGGGAAACCCAGAGAGCCACGTGCAGAAATGAGGCAATGGCCAGGGCCATCTGCAGAGCCCTCATCCAGCACATTCCCCAAATAAAGCAGAGCCCCAGCGTACCCCAGCACATTCGGGATCAGTCCAGGTCCGGCACTGCACTCCACAGTGATCCCGAGGCAGCAAACACAGGCATGAGGGCAGCAGAATTGGCTCGCAAAGCAAAGCTTGCGGCAGAGGACTTGGGGCAGACGCAGATGGAGAAAGCACGATCTTGGCCACTGTTGCTAACAATGCATGGAGGAGCAGATGAGGCGCCAGCAACATTCCTGGGCCGCTAGCTGTGGTAAACAAAAACAACCCCAAACCCCTTGTGTGCAAACACCCACTACGCTGTTTTCTCCATATGTTCCCCTCCAGCCAAGCAGCCTTCAGGTCTACTGCACGCAGACTTGTGTGTCAGCCACTGGCCCCCTCAGCAGGCAGCAGAAGAGCGGCAGGGTGCATGAGCAGAACTCTTGAGTGGCAGCCAACTGCACACTGCTGCTTCCCAGCCAGCATCCCTTTCCCTCTGGGAGACAGGCCTGGAACATCATCCCTTCATTCTCCAAGAGTCACCTCGGCACGGTTATTTCATTCCAACATGCCATTTACAAGTGAGCTGCAGTTTCAAGACCTTACGCATGCTCTGCTCCCCTCTAGGAATCGCAAATAAATCACCAATTACTATGCATGAATAGAGAGAGGAAGAGGGTAATGAGTCTATGTACATATATACATATGCAATGTTTGAACACAAAGAGCCGTAAATTGCATTCACAGGTGGTATTCTGGAGACTGCAAGAGACTCAAAAGCAGAACTATTCATAAACCAGTCACTGACATGAATGAGTTCAGCGTTCCCCAGAAGCCTATTGTGTTTCCTATATATTACACTATAAATATGAGGAGTATCAGACTTTGCATCCCTGCAAAAAAAAAGGAGGTAAATCTTGCAACTACACATAGGATTAGCACTGGCTGGCACAAGTATTAATGGTCTCATTGCTGCATGAGGATTATTTACAGCACTTGCTCTATTTTCCCATTTTGTACTTGCTGTGATGAAGTGCCACTTGTTTAAAGAACCCTGTAACAAACACTGCAGCAAGGGGCGGGGGGGGGG